>MKGM01000057.1:17250-97292 GCA_002018265.1 Ceratocystis harringtonii | reverse complement strand
GGGGGACGGGTAGATATTAGTAACCCTCCGTCTCCGTTCCTCCCACATCCCACATCAAACGGCCAACATTTCCCGCCATTTATAGCGATAGCCAACTCGTCTTTTATCACGTCCAGAATTCCAAAGCATGGCAATTTTCCTGTGCAGCCAATGCTTCATTAGCAAGCTCAATTCCAACTGCAGAAATAAAGATAAACTGCTTCCACTCCCCTTCAACCAGAAGAGCCCTTAACGCAGCTTCTTGCTGCTCATCACTGTCAGTGGTCGGCCCAAATGTGATCGATATAGCCTAGGTAATAGCTCCCCAAACCTTGCTCACAAGATTCTTGTTTTTCGGCTGTGATTTTGGGGATACGGTAAGTAATGCCAGTTTCACCCCAGCCGACGTGCTCCCGGTTCATAAGGAGAATTCTCTGGACTGGCTTACTCATGGCCTGCTGCAACTTCATGTAGTACTGAGTACCACCAACTGTATGCCACTCCTTGTTGCTAGGGAGAATCGAGACCGTCTCCTGGGAGCCCATGTTGTGGTCTCTGCGGATATTGTCAATTATATTGATAGTTTCCTCGTCTTCATCGACGTCAAATATAACCGCTTTTATGTCGTTAGGCTCTAGATTCTTCATTTTTGCCAGAGCCAGAGTGATGTAAATCTCCGTTAGGCTCAGCTTATTCTCATGGTCAGGCTCCTCTTCGTTGTTCGCAACTTAGATGCTAGCTTTCTTCATCTCAGGATAGAAGCTGATCACATCAAGAAACTCCGTTGTGCAATAATACCTCGATAAATATATCGCGCGTATATCTCCCGCAGTTTTCATTACGTAACCATGGTCCTCAAAGATGCTAGCGTTAACAAGGCTGGCACAGGCAGAGGCAGAGACAGGGAGAATGATGAAAGCATCCATGTGAATCTCATGGCTGTTTATGGTCAAGAATATGAAAATGATTCAAGAATACAAAAGACCAAGGCAAAAAGGTTTCGGGGGCTAGATTAGGAGAGTATTCAACGCCTGTCGACTGCAGGCCAATGTTAGCTATTTAACAGCCCTTTAACAGCTTCATAAAAGTCTTTACGAGAGCCAACCAACCAGCGTAGGCTGTGAAGTAGCCTATGGTTATCTGTGCGTTGTTACTGTGGCTCTATGCAGCTCCATGCTTTGCAAACACTCAGTGGTAGAGAAGCTAATGCGCCAAGGACCTTTATGCTAGCCCGAACGCAAGTAGAGTAACGTTTGACCTCATACCATCAGCACGATAGAGGTCTGGCGTAAATACCCACCGTACTCGCTGTAAACGTAGTTTACTTGCGATAGTTACTTGCGATAGTCTTCACAGCAAAGCCCCAATTGATCAACGTCAAAGATATGCCTAGAGCTGTAGATGCAAGGCAGGCCATTTGCATGACATCAATTCCCAGAAAATGTTGGGCGCGTCTAGTGCCAAGACATGGCTACGCTGTTTTGTGACCACGTGATCGTGGGACCGCACGGCCTTGAGAGGACCTCTGTGTGCGTTCCGGATACGCTTCCGGTGATCTCAATGTTTTATCTTCCTAAAATCACCAGATCCTATACGAGCAGAAGCATCACAACTATCAACAAGCCTTTCAATTTTGGTATATCAAGACTACAGCAATGCTACAGTGGTGTCCACGATCATGGACAAAGCCTAGCGATATCACCGCGCCGTATCTGGCTCTGTAGGTTGTGGCTAACTAGCCATACTAACGCTTGGCTTTCCACATTATTGTCTCTGAGACTTCTCGGCATCCAGACCTGAGGTGTATACTATTCCGACCGAGCCCAAATTGGCCAATATTCCTTGACACAGGTTAAAGCGCGTGGCAGATAAGATGTGAGGTGAAACAAAGGACTAAGTTGCACTCAAGCTTATCGGGCTTCCGAGTCAAATGAGCCCAGCAAGTATCATTCATTGACTTTATGAGAACTATAAAACTCCCTCCTTTTTGCAATAGATCAAAATAGGGAATCAACTTGGATCAATACGCTTTCCATGCTGATATCTTTGTTCAAACCACTAAGGACACCCAAGCACACTCTGTCCTCTTATATAGTCTACTGTTAACAAGTGTCGGCAATCTGAGTCGGGGCTACCGGATTGCGGCCGCTGACCAATTTCAGCCAAACGCTCACGCCGCTAGTTTCGAATGTGATAAGAGCCTCCTTCAACAAGGCGTTTTGTACGGCCCGGACACTTGGGTACTTGGGTAGGGAATATCTAAATCGGTCCCGGTCCGCAATTCAATCCATCGTTAGATAGACAAGATAAAACCAAGGAATCGCAGATCTCTCTTCTTCTCCTTCGAGGACATCCAGTACGTCCTCACGATATTTACTCTAAAGAAGTCTTAATTAGTATAGCTATACTAAAAGCTAGAAATGGCTACTGGCTGTACACTTGCGACTGCCGTCGTTTGTTTGCCATAGCTGCTTGTGTGCAATATCAAGATTGACATTGTATACTGTAGTCCATGGTGTGGCCGGAAGAAGTGAGCAACATCAGGTAGCCCTGTTTACAAGTTTACAAGTAAAGGCACATGTTAGGGCTACATGATTATCTCGATATTGAAATGGCCACAAAGATGGCGTTATCTCATTATAGCATTTAGCCACTTGGTACTAATGGCGAGCAAAGCTTAATATAGAGCTATCTATCTACCCTTGGATTTTGCTGTCAGACGAAACCGCATTTAGGTCGCAGATGTCTCATGCTCCCCAACGGATTTGATTCCTATTACTAAGACTCTGCCGGAGACACAACCTAGCACAAGCCTAGTGTCTGTTACTTCGAATGTTGAATCACCGGCTCGGCAGCCTGGAGGCAACCAAAGCAGCCTTTGCTCACTCTTCGTGATCCACATACTATCGCTGGTGATACTATAGTCTTGGGTGCAGGGTTGGAGCGAAGAGTATTGGTCATTTGCCGACAACGAGATCAGTATAGGCTCATTGGTGTTCAAGACTACAGCTTCCTCAGAAAGGAGTGAGTTATTGACTGTGTCATATGAAAGCAGATTCATATTGTCGTCCACTTGAAGAATTTCCAAGCATGTGCCAGAAGTCAAATCCCAAATCCTCACTGTCCTGTCTTTCGACGTTGATGCCAGTAGCTGTCCATCGTTTGATAACACTATCGATGTCACCCTGTCAGTATGGCCCTCAAGGGTCTGGAGACAGATGCCAGATTTTACATCCCAAATCTTGATTGTAGTGTCATAAGATCCTGATGCCAGTCGCCAACCATCTTGCGAAAACACAACCGAACTTACCCAGCCAGTATGGTCCCCAAGGGTCTGCAGAAGTGTGCCAGATGTCGCATCTATAATCATGATTGTCTGGTCGTCCGACGTTGATGCCAGTAGCTGTCCATCACTTGAGAACACTACCGATATGACGCCAGCATCGTGGCTCTCAATAGTCTGCAGACAAGCATTCCATTCTACCTCGACCCTTGGCTTCAGTTCAATCCAGTCTGGCTCTTCCTGTCTAGATTGCTGTCTGATCAAACTGTCGATAGGACTAAATATCAGTCCTGATGCGTACACTTGCAAAGGGGCCATTTCGATAATCCCTGCAAAGGAAAGGAGGAATCGACGCGCTATAATACGAAGTCTTATGTCTGCAACACGTAGCCACGTCATCATAATTGGGTAGATACTCTCTTACAAGAAAACACCGAAGAATATGAAGATTTCCATAGACTATAAACATAGTTGTCGGGGGGTCGCCCAAGCCCGATGCCGTTGGACAGCAGCCCAACGTGCCACAAAGCTCATATTCAGACAATGGTATAGTTAAAGCACTTGCTACAATCCCACAACCAAAGCTGCTATTGTCCACCCAGAAAAACACCGGGTGAATGCGTGATGTAGATGCGTGGTACACGATGCTGTGAAGAGATGCGGAACTTAGCCCTCAACCAACTTGAATAATGCAGACATATGTCGCAACACCTGCAATGCATTATAATAGCTAGCCTTGGTCAATGAATGAATCATATGCCCCATGCAAATATATCCTGAGTCGACTCTAACTGTAAAATGCACCCACTTGTGATCTTGTCGGCATCCATGATGCTAACTGTAAATTGTAAGTTTCATTAGTACAAGCCCTTAAAGCACGCACAATCGGAAGACAATGCCATGCCCAAGCGTGCTTCAATCCTGAGTAGCTAGCGTGAAAGGGCTGTGGAACTTTGACTAGCACCTCATAGGGCTACGAACCCACACAATAATGAAAGCCGTGGGGCACAGAGTGATTCAAGATCAAGTTCTCTAGCGGCTTTCAAGCGCCTCCTGTCTTCGTGTAAGTCTTCTGTCTGATAACACCATGTCTCGAAGCGCTTTGTTAGCTGCGTCCATATATGGGATACGCCGGCCAGAAGTGAGACGCCAACTCTGCCTTACACGTTGGGCAACGGGACACATTTCAGGCATCGCATCAGCAAGTGTCTTTTCCAGCAGCCATATGACCTAGTCGTACTCCGACTACTCCTTTTTCCACCTATATCATCTGGGTCTTTGCTTGATGTTATATCGCTATCAATCGTAGATGACGGCGGCGTCTATGGACTATCAGGCCTCTTGATCCTCGAGAAAATCATGGAAGATATCCAGCAGCCCCAAGGCCTTGCCGAAACACCAAAGCCCTGCGAGAGTTTCGACCCCATTGGTGGTACTGGAACCGGAGGATAAGGCCCTTTCTATCCTTGTGAATCCATGAAGATGAGCTTGAAGCAGAGTACTCTAGCGAAAACGGAAGATACTATTGGTTTAACACTGCCCGTGGTCTGGAAGGGATCACCTCTTCAGATTGGGTCGACCCGTCCAAGGTGGCAGCACATGCAAAAAACTACCTTAACTAGAAGCAAAATGATATCAAGGGATTCTCCAACATCTTGATAAAAGACTTTTCCACAAACTCGGGACAGCCAGAGAGGCCCGACGGTCAGTGCCAAATAATATGAAGCTTGATTGTGATTATATGAATTACGCTAACAATTAATTTATTGACTCTGTACCAGTCCACTATATCCCGTGTCACGAAAACCCAAAACTTGGCGGGCGTGAGGAAATCCTCTCGAAATTGAACGACAAACTCTTCAACTAGACTGGCTTTCAGCGAGTTGCGCTTGTAGGACTAGTTGACATGGGCAAAACTCAAGTAGCCTTGAAGCTTGCGTATACTGTCAAGGCAAAACACACTGACTACTTCGTCTTTTGGCTTACTGCCGCCAGTATAGATGGATACCGCAATTCCTGCAAGGAGCTCGATGAGAGTTTAAATCTGAGAACAGGCGGTAATGAAGATTCAAGAATACTTGTCAAAGACTACCTGGAAGTTAAGACAGGTGGAAAATGGCTTTCTGATTATCGACAGCGTCGATGATGCTAGCTCCCATCAAAGGGAATAGAATCAGTAGCTTTCTTCCGCGAAGCGAGAAGGGGAAGATTGTTTATAGTACAAGATCCAACAAGGTCTCCTGGTTAGCTGTTGAACTTGACAGCCTTGAGCTAGAAGAAATGGCCTCGCAGGAACTGGCGACTATCTTAATGCGTGGTGCGAAAGGCCCCAATAATGAGCCGCAAACACAGCACCAAGTTCTGATCAATGAAATTCTCAGCAAGCTATGCCATTTCCCGTTGGCAGTTGCACAGGCGGTAGACTATATGACCGTCAATGAGATCTCCATTGCCGGATATCTCCAGCTGTTGAGAGAACCAGGCGGAGGCAAGATTGAACTCCTGGAATATAACCAAATAGACAATACGCACTTCAGCAATTCCCAGGGTGCCGTAGCCACTACACGGGTCATTACTTTTCAGAAAATCCAAAAGGCTTCGCCAGATGCAGTGGATCTACTTCGATTTATTGCGAAGGTCGACTCAAAAGCCATGCCACAAACAATGCTGTCAGGCTATGAGAAAAGAAAGCAAACGGTGTATGCCGTTGGAATATTGCTGGCATATGGCTATATCCGCAAACAGAAAACCAGCGGTGTGTTTGATATGCACAGCCTGGTGCACTTGACAACGCAACTGTGGTCCAAAGGTCTAAAGAATGAAGAACACAGTCTGACTATGCTCATCCACATGACTTCTATATTTCCAAGCAGCATGTGGGAAAATCGATTTCTTTGGCGCCAATACCTATCTCATGCCTTGCGTCTTGCCGACTTTGAAAGAGATATCAAGGGAAGCATTGCTGAGCTAACATTCAAAGTTGGGTATCGCTTACAAAGTGATGGTGACAATCAAGGTGCCGTGAGAATGTTTGGGGAGGTGGTAAAGGCGAGGGACAAAACTCAAGCAGATGATCATCCTAGCCGTCTGGAAGCCCAACATGAGCTTGCAACAGCATATCATGATAATGGTCAAGTTGAGTGGGCTGTTTCAATGCTTGAGCATAAAGTCGGCGTGCAAGAAGAAACTCTAGCAACTGATCACCCTAGCCGTCTGGCATCCCAACATGCGCTTGCATTGACGTATTATATCAATAACCAACATCAAACTGTTATTAAACTTCTTCAAAATGCTGTTAAATGAGATGGAATCTTCTTCACACGCAAACCCCAGGATCGAGTACGGGCACAAAAACTACTTGAAGGATGGCTCAAAAATGGACGGGATCCTCGAGATGGGTCAAGCTGAGGTAGTCTTCCCTGCCGTTTATTTCTTTTTTTCATTTCCATTTTCTAGTATATTTTCCAGTGACTTATATTGCATTGTACGTGAACTATATACATGCCCAACTAGCAATCATAGCACAGAGACGCCCTGGGCCCTATTCCTTGCTGCCCTTGTCATCAAGACCTCCATTCCACCAGACTTTAGCCGTCAATACAATCACAAGTATCCAATATCAATGCCAGACGTTATGGTAACCTGTTCAGTATTCAAGCTTAATTCCAAATACAATGAATCTAGTGTCACATTTCTACCCAAGGCGACAACACTTAAGGCCTCGGCGGCGATTCCGAGACGTACAACACTGCCTCCAATGCATCTTGCAAAAAGACCTAGTCTCCAACTGTCCGAAATTATACGCTCAGCACAACAGACCTTGTATTCGTTTCCCATGTAAACTATGCCTGTAGAGGGCAGTCTATTACATGGAACCAACGCACCCGCCTTTGCTTCATAAACCCGCCCATAACAAAAAAACTTTAACAGGAATCCTAAAGCCTATCAAGTTCGGGATTCAGAGCCGCCCGGTAAGCAATGGCAGCTTTGTATACCTTGCCCCATAGCCCTCGATTCCCAGCGTCAGACAAAACTTGATGAGATATTTAATTGCCTGTCTAACCATGCACAGGCAGGCCATTAGAGACATAGGCAATATGAGCAGTATGTGGAGGTTTTCTATTAGTACCAGCGGGCTAGGGCTGCTTGGATCACAAGGTAGCAACAAAACTGGCTGTATAGAAATACGAACAAGATTCTTTTAATTAAACAATTATAACGCACACTCTGCCATGCACGTCGTTCATCTTTCATCTATTAGCAAGTCAAAACCTAGGTGGTATCTAGGTTTTAAGCTTGTTATGCCCTTCAGCCTTTGGGGGCCTTCCTCCTCCAAAATTGATCGCTAGATTTCCAGCTTTAATAGCACCACACTTACAGAGTCTGGGGTATGACCTCTGCGCCTCTAGCTCCCCCCTTAGCTCGCGTGTTGGTTTCTTTCTGCCATTACAGACTAGCTTAGTGCGTAAGGATCTTGTCCTTCAAAATGGGGTCTGGAGATCATTGGATCAAATGTTCTATTTCCATGCCACAAGCTACTTGAGTAACCCAAAGTATCCAGAAATCAGGAAACATTGGGTTGAAGCGTACGAGATGGGCTAGAAACCATATAGAGTGTCGTTATTAGGCTTGGGTGTAAGCAACGTATATCACTATGTGATCATCTTGTTCTCCAAGTCACTCAAATGGTGGCTTCCATGTCTACCAAGCATCGGAAAGTAATAGCAACCACTTAACCAGAACCTTACGTTGAATCAATCGATGCTCTTGATCTATCTTAACATGTCTCATAGCCGGTCAATCTAGCTATTTTCAGCCATAGGGGTGGCCTGATTATCTTGGAAGTTATGTTCTTGGCGCCAGCCAGTGACGTGATATTTCAGCAAGTCGACAACGGCACCAAGTTATTTGCGATGTTAACATCTCCTTGTTTTCCCCTTCGTTTTTGTCCTGAGTTTGGACCCTTTTATAGAAACTGCCAACACCCAGTCTCCCATTTCCAGAGGGGGCAATCCAGGACTCCATGCCTAATGCTCAATACCAGTGCGGGTGCTGCCCTGGAAGGCAATCTCAGAACACAACTAAGCCTACGTTCATCTAGATTCGATAGTTTTACCTTTACTTTTCCCATAGAATCAAATCTCAATGATTCTAATGAAGAATCCCCAAGTGCAGGAAAAAGTCGCCATCTAGAAGAAGTCTGCTAGTTCTTGGGGAAAAAAAAATTGCTTCTCGATCACGGCTAATAATATGAGATGCGAAATGCGGCGACGACAGGTCAAGGCCCGGGCCAAGCCGATACCGAGTTTGTCACTACTTACAGCCTTTACCCATGACCAGTATCGCCCAGCTGCATGCATCCATCCGTTGTCTTTTAGGGTGCGCTACTACACTGCGCATTAGACGCCTATCGCCGACGATATGTATATCCCATATTCCACGACTCGTATAGCTGTAAATATTCCGGGTTGAGCTCCGTCATCTGGGTTTCCCCTTGCCATAACTGTCTTAGGATTTCCAAGCTAAAATCCACCATTCCATGCATCTTAAAACCTCCTTCCTGCTCCCAGCACCCCGAAAGGAAGCCGTAGAACTGACTCACTGGTAACATTACTTCGCCCAGCTCATCTTTCCAAGTGATCAAAAGATGGCTACCCAATGGCTCTTTCGCCAAGAATCCGTATCTAGCATGAAATCATGAGATGGCACGTGGCCCTGCACAGACGCAAGATCGATCTTGCCCAACTGTGATCCTTGTTTATCTCATGTTTCTCGACTATCCGGCGCAAAAATCAGCCAGTCAGCGCTTAAGATTGCTCAAGGAACTCATCGGTCCTTGGCCTGCAACTTTGGCTAGCCTCTGGCATTAGCTGAAGGAAAATAATCGCTATGCTTGGTCCGTGTAGCTAGCGTTTCCACGGCGATTAGAATCAACTGCATTCAGGTGAGTTGGCGAGCGCCTCGTGCCTATCAACTATACAACCTTCTCTAATGCTCAATAGACGGGTGACCCATGAGAAACTCACGGATCAAACCTCTGTTCGCTTGTTGGCATACTTTCAGATCCTTCTCTTTCCTGTTGCCAAGGCATTGGTAACTTTCGGGCAATCCAGCGCATAAACCTACACTCGGTTCTGATGTATAACGCACGGAACCACATGAAGAAGCTGTGAGAGTACACAGACTCCCGCGCCACAGTAGCTGAATCCAAGAATACAGGCGGGATCCCGATATTAGCTAAAATCCCTCTTGCATGCTAGCCTGGGCAATGAAGGCATAGTCGAGAACGCCTTATATAGTTACCGTAACGCCCCAGGTTTGGGAACCCATATAGTCATAGGTCTCTTCCTCACTATTCTGCCACATCCTTGCACTATTCTTTCATATCTATACTCGTTGTGGCAATGAAGTTCTCGTTGTGCTCCCTGTCTCTGGCTTTGTCCTTTTTCGGTCTTGCTCGGGCTCTCATATTGGAGGATTATGGCTACGAAGTCGAAACCGACATCAAAGATAGGACACACGCGGTGTACTCTTACTACTACGGCAAGAGTTCACGAGCCCTCACTAAGATCGCCTTTAGTCCTGAAGGAAACATGGCCGCTATCCAGATAGCTAAAAACGACGAAGAACTCAATCATCGCTACAAGCTTAGTCTTCCAGAAATCTTCGCCGCCATTTGTGAGAAGGAAGACATCAAGCCTGAAGATATAGCATGGTTGGTCTTCAACATCTATGAAGACCAACGTACTAATGATCTCATTGATTCAATCCGGGAAAAACACAAGTCTGATCTCAAACATAGGGTTCAAATTCTTCCTGGAAGTGACGAGTGGATTGCGATCATGAACACGAAGTATTACAAGCAGGCTACGGATCTCATGCACACGTTACCTCGAGATATCCTCGTGGGACACAACGTCCAAGAGGATGTATTAGGAAACGCTATCCCGACCGACTGCATTTATTTTAACCTCCCGGCACAGGGCTAAACTACAGTCGCCAAAACAGTTCCTCCGCTGGGATTCAGTCACGCTTTAAGGAACAAGAGGCCAGGCTCCCGAAGAGCGCTCAAGACCCAGCTTACCAGTCAGGCCTTGGCCGCTGAGGGCCACGCTAGAGCCCTGGTAACTTGGCGTCTGGTCTAATCAAGGCCGATTCCTCATTGAAAAGAAGAACAACTCTTCGCAGCTTACCGCGAGGCAATAAGAAGTAGCAAAACAGGATTAATACGTTAGACAATATAATTGGCGCTGTCGACTAAAAGCATGTAAACATTGCAGTGGCACTGGCCGTTGATTTTCAAATAGATGTTTAGATTCTAATACACAAAAACAGCATGCATTCTGTACTTTTTGCAGTCTATCAAAGTCTTGTTTCTTCAAGTCAAATGGCCGAACACTGCGATCGTGCGATCGATGATATACCTATCCGTAGAGCCAAGGGGAACAAATACTTGGATCCCGGTGTGTCCCCGTTGTCTCCTAAGCACCTATGCTCCCTCATGCTCAGTCCATGTCCGTCAGGCAGCCCTTTGGCGCTCTGAGACGCTATCAAGATAACCTTCCAGGCGGATTGCGTCAGCACATTTGCTTCACACAGGCCAACGACTCTCTTTTCATACTATCAATACCGCCAGCTCTGGCCGTATGATGCACTGCTAGCTACCCTATGGCTTTCAGGTACGGAGAGCATAGCTTGGATCGCCGCTTTTTCTCAACCTTCTCAAAATCGAAATACCGCTAGACCTGCTATCTGTGAGTTCACCCATGTTATCAGATGCTTTGGATGTGGCGCAAGAGGCATGTTTAGGTAGCACACTAGTGGTTGGCCTTGAATGTGCAACTTTGGATTCTAGACAGTAAAGCTCTTCTCATCAAACGATAAAGACAAGTCAGGCACAAGAATGCTACGCGTTAGGGTGAACAGATACAGTTAAAATGCTTCCTTTCCATTGCATAATGAATGCCCTTCCCCTTCAAAATAGCGCTCCTGGCTTTAGAAGCCACGCCACCAGCCAATGCTATCTACCACAAGCACAAACATAATTTACTCGTGATGCGAAAATACCGCTGCTTGTGATGAAAGAGGGCAACAAGCTCTTGCGCTTCGTCAAAAGGCCCACAAACCAGATAGGGCTCCTAGAGGAACGCAACCTCTGACCTCATCCATACAAGAACCAGTTCGCCGCATGCAAAAATATAAGAATCACAGCTCGTCAAGCAAAACTCGGCCCATCCCTTGTCTCCCAAAAAATACGCTCGCCTCATTGGTTGATCCTATTTTCTAGCGTGCCAAGTACACATATGCTATTCAGGAACAGAGGGTTCTCTTATAGCAGAATTTACTCATTAATAGTATCTCACAATCATGGTCCAATAAGTCTTATCACCTCTGACATAATTCGTGATAGCTCACCATCGTTTTTGTGTCCCTTTTTATCAAGACGCGGCTGTGCTCAACCGGATCAACATCAGACCCACCCCACTCTGAGAAAACTTATGCCCATACTACATAGGCTATGCAAGGCTACCAATCAGGGGCTTGCACTTCCCCAGAAAACAAGCATCCACTTATTTTTTCAAATAACCCCTATTAGGGTTTTAATTCCTCAACAAACTTGACGACAAGTCTTCGTCTTCTTCTCTTGTCTTTTCTTTCCCATCTCACAACCAACCCCTTCCACAACACCTTCATTTCCAGCGCTTTCACTCTCGCTCTCTACCGGCTAAACCCCCGCACCTATCTCTATCTCCTCATTATGCCTCGTCAGCGTTCCTCCGTCGGCCGTGCTCCGGCTCGCCCTACCCTCTCCAAGCCTACTGCTACCCCTTCGGCCCAGCAGTCCCGGCCCGCTGCCACCTATGCCCCTGCCGCATCTTCCGCTCCTATCGCGCCCCCTAGCGCTGCCGCCGCACCCACTTCTAGTGGCCCGGGCCTGTTCGGCCAGATGGCCAGCACCGCCGCGTACGCTCCCCTCTCCTAAATTCCTATTTGTAACCCAACTGACATTCCTCTTTTCTTCTGCTCTAGTGGTGTCGCTATTGGCTCTTCTATTGGCCACGCTATTGGCGGCATGTTCACTGGTGGTGGCAACAGCACTGAGAGCAATGCTCTGGATGCTTCCCCTCAAGCTGCTGCCGCCACTTCTGCTCCAGCTGCTTACAATGCCCAGGCACAGGCTGGTAACTGCGGCCCTGCTGTTCAGCAGTTCACCAAGTGCATGGATGAGCATGGTGGCAACATGCAAATTTGCAACTGGTACCTTGACCAGCTTAAGGCCTGCCAGGCCGCTGCTGCGCCTTACTAGAGGCGTGGTATCTATACTGTGACTTACTCTCAGTACGGTTCAGTATGTCCCACGCTCCAGATTCTAAACACTTTTCTTTTCTTTCTCTTCAGAAATATCTTTTTCATTCATCTCACTTCCTCCGGCTTACTATACAGTCGTTTTGAAATCTAGACAACATCTTGCTGTAACTATCTTCCTAGTTATACTTGTCAAAATGACGGGAAAAAAAGCCATGTGGGAAGAAAAAAAAAAAAGAGAGACTTTGTATTATTAAATTAAATTTATAGCCGTGTGTGATACCTGCCGATAAAAGAAAAAAAACATTTTCAAATCAAGCAAATTAACTGTCCTGTCTTTGTATGTGATGATGTAGTAGTAGCTGATGAACTGAGATCAAATGCTGAAAAATAAAACGAAAACAAAGAAGAAAAGAAAGCTTGCTGTTCACCGGTCGTCGTCATCCGGCCGGGGCTCAAAGTTGGTCTGCATAGAGACAAATAAGTTAGTGACAAGCCAAAAAGATATAAAAAAAACCCCAGAACAACGTTCAACTTACAGAATTCCCATTGTACAGCTGATGTTGCTCGCTCCGCGACGCATTGCGCTCCTCTTCACCCGGCTCCATACGCTGTTGTCCAAAGCCTCGTATCCGTGACCCGCTTGCCACCGATGAAGATCCCGACACCTGCGGCCGCCGCCTGTGTAGATCCTCGGCGCTCGACTGCCTGCCAGCTACAGCCCCGCCATATGTTTCCCTTCTTGCCGCCCCTGTTAGATTTACTGCCGTAGAGTCTGCGCTCCCAGTCTGATCTATCGATGAAGCGTTGGTACGGGCGGGGCTACCAATGCCTAGGAAGGTGCAAAGCATAGCTGAGATCCACGCAAAGAAGGCGAAAATATATGACAACGGGCCACCAGCACCTACGCCTGTGTTGGCATAGGCAGAGCTTGCGCCAGAGGTCGACACAAGCACCAAGGTAGCCGATGGAGTCAGACCGATCGCATGCAATGGCTTATCCTCATCAGCTCCATCGAGGAGACGGTTAGGCTGAGGTGTGAGTACTAGTTTAAACTGATAGGCAGAGTCGGGCAAGCCCTTTGCGGAGCGTTCACGGGAAACCCAATCCCGCACATCGCTAGCCAATGTGGTATCGCGAGAAAAGCGCGATCGTAAGCTGGTCCCATCCTGGAGACGAACTTGCAGGGCAGCCATAGCATCATTGCTAGAGCGCGATATGGAGCTTGAGGGCGCACTAGCTAGAGCCGTAGCGACAGCTCCAGGAGTTAATTTGGCAGCAGAGCGGTGCGCAGCGCGCTGGCGGCGGGAGTGTTTATCATCTTCAATTTGTTGTAAAATACGCTTCTTTTCAGCGAGTTGCGCAGCACGTTGGCGGTGTATAGATGACGCATGGTCTGATTGTTGAGGCGTCAGTGATGCTGACGGAGCAGGGGCGGGATCGCTGGATGAAGAGGGTTCAGGCTTTGAATCACGGGCTTTGCGGTCTTCTTCGGCGCGCTGGGCGGTGAGGCGGGCAGCGCGCTCGGCAAGAATTTGCTGGGCAGGCGACAAGTCAGACGAAGACTGGGCGGAAGACTGTGCGTCTGCTTGAGTGTCTTGGTCTAAATGCGCTGACTCTGGAGATGACAGTGTCTGAGTTTGGGTCTGTGATAATTGGCTCGTGGAATAAGGCGGGGGTGGTGACGGCCCTCTTGAGCTGCTAGCGCGAATCACGGGCGACGATGCTGCTGACAAAGCAGCAGCTATTATGCTAGCAGCCGACTGCTCACTGGTGGGCGATGACGTAGTGGGCTCGGGGGTCGGCTTACGTTTGCGGCCAAAGGAGTTTAGCGTCCGTTGCATAAAGACCTCTTTAGTGGCGCCGGCACTAATGTACTCCTTCAGCTCGCCATTCTTGAGGATGACCAACGTGGGCGTCTTAGGAAGCGGAAAGATGGCGGCTAGATATCCGGCTTCCTCGGACCCGGCAGCCAGGCGCAAAGCAATCGCTTCGTTGTGGAGGACATCAGCAATCTAAGAGGGGCCAGGGTTGACTAGTTAGTTGGATGGTATATTTTTAACCATGACAAGCGGCGGGGCAGGTCCAGGGTCAAGGGGTTCATTTGGGGCATTGGCTTGGGAGTTTTGGGAAAATGGTTCTTGGAAGTGTCTGTTGTTTAGGGATTGGCTCAATGTTACCTCATCATCAACCAAGAATTCGTTCTCCCATAGTTTGCTTTCTTCCTGCTCGTCTAAGGGCATGTTAGCAAACTCCAGACATTAAGAACAGCTACCCGCAAACAAGTAGGAGGAGTCTAGCAGCGCAAGTGTCAGAGGATTTGTGGGTTGAGCTGAACCAAGCCGAGGTCGAGTTACCTGTTACAAAGCAGACGACTGTCTTGTTGCGCTGGACAGCAGTAGCAATGCCTTCTTGCAAAGAGCCGTGGTAGAACATAGCGCACGAAGAAGGAGCGGAAGCCGGAGAATAGAGAGGTGCAGCGATTGGAAGAAAGAGAAAGAGAAGTTGGCGATAGCAGTGGCGATCGTAGCGGCAATATGGGAGTGGTGCGTGTCGCTGATATCTTTTTTTTTTCTTTTCCCTTGGCCGTATCTTGCCCTCTTATTTCCAAAAGAACGGTAAAACTGGTTTACCAGAGTATCGCAGCCTTTGTTTCTAATTGAAGTTGATTGGTGAGTTGCTGTTGCACTTGCGAATAAAAGGCAAAGGTGAAGTGAGGTAAAACTGAAGCAGTGTCAAGGCTGAAAGAAAAGCCGCCCGAGGCCAACACCAACAACCAACAGGCCAACAGGCCAACAGCGAAAGCAGTAAAATGTGGCTGAAAGTTGATGGGGCGCCTAGTGCACGTGGAACGTTTTGGGCAGTGAAGGGGCCCAGCCAAGGCTAGACCAAAAGAGGAGTCCTTCAGTGGGTGGGCGGCATCCTCAGTGCTCTTTCAGTGCTCTTTCAGCGCTCTTCTTTCAGTGCTCTTTTGGGCCAAAGCCAAGGTCCCGTTAACAACGCTATAGTACAGATGCACAAGCAATAATAAACAATCTGCAAGTCAGACTGCAGGAACCGAGAGAACAATGCAATGCAGGTCGAGCAAACAACGGTGGATGCAAAGACAGTTCAGTTGAGAAAGATGGACTGTCTGTCATATTAAGAGTCGGCGCATCGACGTAGTAAACGGCAGAATGTACCTGTCCCTATCTATCTTCTAGCCGCCCTCAATCTTCCCCCTTTCACTTTCCAAATAATATATCGCAAGCACGGCACAGCACATCGGAACTAATATACACAACACAAACATCCCTAGTTCTCAATGTTTTCACTTCCTCTTCTTTGTTGTTGGAATGCAACATCCGCACGTCTCTTTTTCCCAACAAAGACAAAACGATTCCACCACATTTTTGCCTGAGCTCAGAGCGCCCATGCACCCAGAAAGGTGCAGGGGCTGCAGCGCCACGCCACCTTTTGGTAGACCCTAAGACCAAGCTTATGAACCCTACCGGAAAATTAGGTAAAAGGCATAGATATCCCGCTTAATGGACTTGGCATTAGAAATGATGTTCAGCCTGTGAATCAATCAAGCTCTTGGTTTTGAAAGTCACGGGGAATCGCATACAGAAAACTAAGTCACTTGGGGTATGCTAGCTGATACTGTAATAAAGTAGAGATACTATCGTTGTCTAAGACACTTGACGGTATACGAGCTTGAACCAGTTAGCACTGAGCGACTCTGACTGTAGGCTTTTTCATATGCAGTAAATACTAATGACTGTGCTCTGATATTAAACGGACGGGATATTTATAGATCAGCAGACAAGCAAAAGACAACTAATCTGCATCTTGGTGGGGTGGAGAACGCACATGCTCTTCCATCCATCCTCAACTTAACAATTCCACTCCATGAATGAAGCCGTCATATCACCGGATACTGAAACAGGTACCCACCTAACCCTTAATGCCGTTCAAAATGACACAAAACTACCGTGGGCATCTATCTACGAGATCAAGGAGCATGGGCTAGGGCGGCAGAAGAGCGTTCAATCTCGACCCGATCAGATTAGGCCATCTGATTTCAACAACATATGGCTTTTGTGTCCATTCTTGATTTGGATTAGTGAGGGCTTGGTTCGCGACTGCCCGTCATTGAAGACATGGTCAACTGACTGCTTGCTCCCTGACCACGCGGCCCATGTCAAATCTTGAGCAGGTGACAATTAGTCCTCAAAGCGGCGTTTTATTCTGCCAATACAACTAACTAACAGAGGCCTGGACACGAAAATCAAGCGATTATCGCGAAATACGGCATCGACATATCTAACATCCATCCCGAAAACTTCTATGGGTCTAGTTGATGATGGGCGTGATTGCAGACGGAACGGTTGATATGGGCGCAGAAAGGCGGGGAAAAGCAAAATCAGTGCAGCCTGGTGGTCTGTGACCGCCGTTTAGGCGATCAAGCCCTAGGGAAGCTGGACATCCATCGTTAGACAAAGGCGCAAGAACGCAAAGCACTCGCATCGCATACTGGGATAATTCAAGAGGCTCAATAGTCCGGGTGAAATTTAGAACAACAACTCATGTTTGAGTTCACAGGGCCGAGACAAGCTCAATGGATTGCATCAAGTGGCAGCTGGCATGATACTGAGGGAAGCCTGAGCGATGCAAAGCAACCGGTCAAAATACGCCCTGAACTAATCCACGATTTAGTCTCTGCAGCAGTCGCTTCCTACGTCAAGCTCAAGGTGGATAAGCCTGTGTAGAAAAAGAGTTATAACGACAAAATCAAAACAGCGGGTTTGCAATATTTGCTAGAGAAAGCCAAGTATGCTTTCATGTGGGCAGCTCTGGTGCATCAAGACCTTTCTAATGCAGATACTCGAGAGTGGAAGATTCAGGACACATTAGAGTCACTTCCACCTGGACGTGACTATCAACGTCCGTGAGTGCTGAGAAACATATTCGTGTCTGAGAATTCGTAGCCATGTATGAAAATGCTTGAAGGGGATGTAGAGGAGATCATATGGCTCCTTCTTGTCACTCAGTACTGATAATGATTTTTTTGTGCGCCAGTACGTAAAGGAATACTTGCAGAATAGCTGCTTGAGTGAGATACTGTCTTCTTGTATCCCACTTCAGCATTAGATAGTATTTATACGATCGTTTGGGCTCGCCCCTTTGAAAGAGTTGAGAGCGTGATATCTACCACTTGAAGGCGCCGGGATATTTCTTTGATCGAATTTGAGCTTCTGATCCTAACCCATTGATTGGTTACTATCCAATATTCTTGTATCTTTTGAGTTGATGGTTTTCAAGAACTGCTAGTAATGGCCGGTGAAAGCGATAGTATTCTGGCTTTGCTCAAGGAAATGTATCTTTAGTGATTGGAAGCTCTAAGCCTTCTCATGAGCACTCTTGCTAGAACAAAAGGAACAGAAAGGTTATTAGAGGTTTATCCGGTAAGTTTTGATACACTAAGAGTGTAGTAAATTTAACTTGGATCTAACATCTTGCCGGAAAACATGTTGTAAGACCTTCAAGACGCCATGAAAGATACCCGTCAGTCCGTAGGATTATTGCAGCATCTGCCGTGCAAGTTTACGGTTTAACGCTCATATTTGGTTCGACCAGAAGCTTGATACGACGACAATTTATTCAGGGAAAATCAGAATGGATTGCAGACATATGGAGGGGCGTACGTAATGACCGGGTGAGATCAGTGGTGTTTTGAAATGATGGACAGCGACTGGCACCAGGGTCTCTGGACAGAACAGTCAGCTTTTAGCGCATTATTGCAGGCTCTTGAGAGCCATAGTAACTGGGTGTGATCAGTGACATTTTCAAATATCGGAAGCAACTGGCATCAGAGCCTTCGGATAGGACAGTCAAGATTTGGGATGCGATTTCTGGTAAATGCGTACCTATTTTTCCAGTAGGCTCCATCATGTATTGCCGTTAACATGGCTTATTCAAAGACTCCCCCATTTCGCAGAAGACAGAGCCTTCCACATTGATACCCTGATGCCATTCCCATGAAGTGACTAAGCCTCTAGCGATGACCACACACAGTTATGAGCCGCGGGCAAAGAGTGCTTTGCTTGCCACCTGGGCGTCAAAGCAAGGAATCGGTACTAGCATGCGCTGATACCAAGCTTGGAATAAGTTGTTCTTCTGGCCGTTTCTTGGTCATAAAAGAATCAAATGTACTGGCTAGCGTTAACATTGACTAATGAGGTAAGGCATTGATCACAATCTTATGGTCTTGATATATTGGTAACATAGCTACCTATACCCCTAGTTCTCCATATACGTTGCTCCTAAGACACCTCGGGTTCTACGGTCTGATTATCTGTCGTTCCAGCTTAGACTACAATAACTATTCGTCCTGACCATAGATAGGCTAGAACTTAAGGAAGACAAAACGTGGAGCTGGGGACCTGTTTTATACGCACCTGAAAGCACTAGGGACTACCGGGCTCCTGAGTTCAATGAGCCTGACAAACTTCATCTAGCTCCAGGAACTCTCACATTCCCTCTTAAAATCCAGAGCTATTTCCAGCTCTTTATGCTGCTTACAAAGTCAACATGAGCAGGAGTAATGTTAAAGGTTTTCGAGGGGCTGTAAGTGTTCCTTTGAGTACGAAGATTGTCCTACCAAAGCTTGACATGCAGCAATGACTAGAGCGGAGGCCGACCTATTCGACCCCCGGGTTTCTAAGACTCCAACAATAGTGTTTGAGGCTGGTTATCAGCCCTAATGCCTTAAAATATGAGTGGAAAGGCATTTGAATAGCCATCTAGAGCCGATTCTTGATGCGCCCAAATCACTTTCAAAAAGAACGAAAGAAACGATGTATTAAAATGGCATAACTAGATTTGTCGATCAGCAAATGAGGCTCTTAGCTAGCAGCGAAGAAGAATAAAGCCTGGCTGGGGAATGGAGAACAAACAGATTGCTAAATGATAGAGGATGGCCCATGCTAATTATACAGGCGTCGACGCACCAGCGGCAGTAAGGCTATCGAGGAGTGATAGTCAGGATAGATCGGCACGGGCGAGGGAAGGGAATATAGAATGGCCATAGCTTAGCAACATGCTACGCTGTTGTGAAGACAGCTAGATAGTATAGCAGGCGAGTTTGACCGATTAAACATCATGCTATATCTTCATCCAAAACAATGAAAAGTGTATGCGTTAATGTAGCACAAATGCGTGCGTTGAGTTGAATTCGACTCCAAAATCACTTGTTCTATACCTTAATCAAACTGTCAACATACTTCTGGCCCAAGCATCCGATCTTCATGATCCCCCATTGTGCGTCGCACACCCTGAATTGCATCATAGTACAAGATATTCTTAATGGGTTTATTTCCATGGAGACAAACATCACAGGATAACAGCAAATTCTCGGTTAAATAGGGGGATATGGCGTGATAATTAGCTCCCTCAACGACATATCACTATATCTATCTCCATGCTCACGTACTTCTTCCTATCTCTCTTCACCCAAGTACTTGTACATATACTAATATGCGCACCCAAGTCGGGAAATCTGTACCTCGGACATGTCATGTCAGTTGCTAAGCCCCCAAATATCACGGTGCTCCCCCCGCAAACTGGAAACCCAGCGCGGTTCCTCCTCCCATTCGCCTTGGTCAGATCTTGACCGGGCTCTTTTTCCCTCTATCTAATATTTGCACCAACATATCAAGCTTGGCGTGATTCATTGCACAATTTTCGCAATGGACTACAAATGGTCGCAAGTGCTTAATGCGCAAAAAAGGACAGCATTGGAGGTAGTTGACACGCAGAAACAAGTACATCTAAATATAAAGACTTCGATGACCCTATGACTATCTATCTAGCGATCTACTTCTCTCAAACTCGCGCCTAAATACACGTTCCCATAGCATTTCCTACCCCAACCCTGATACCATGGCCCCTTTAGCAATTGAGACTGCGGCGGAAGCCGTATCCGTGCCTCAGGCCAAGGCTTACACCAAAGCCGACGGTGACTACAAAGAGCTGGCGCCTGTCACTCTGGCCGAGACCGAGCTAACCGGCACCCAGGATGGAGAATTTGGCGCTGCTACTGTATGTTGCCATATCTCAACTCGTATGAATTTCCTTCAGCATGAACTAACAAACTCCTTCCTTTCTTCAGTACCCGCATTATCTGCCTACATGGAATCCCGACCAGAAATACCCTCCTTTGGCCCCTTTCGAGCACTATGAGCACGGAAAAGATGCCGATCCGACTTATCCTGAGCTTCTCGGCCCTTCAACCAAGGTCAATCATCTGACACCCTATACCGGCTCCGAAGTCAGCGGCATTCAACTGAGTAGCCTGAGTCCTGCTGGCCGTGACCAGCTAGCACGCTTTGTTGCCCAGCGAAAGGTTGTCGCTTTTCGCAACCAGGACTTTGCCTCTCTCCCAATCGAACAAGCCCTTGAATTTGGCGCCTATTTTGGCCGCCACCATATCCATCCCACTAGTGGCTCGCCTGCGAGCTACCCTGAGATACATCTGGTGCACCGCTCGGCTGGCAGCGATACTGCTGCTGATGCCTACTTTGCTAATCGCCTAAGTTCTGTTGCCTGGCACAGTGATGTATCGTATGAGGAGCAGCCACCTGGCACGACTTTCCTCTATGTCCTAGACTTGCCGTCTACTGGTGGTGACACCATATTTACGAATACCGTTGAAGGATACAACCGCCTAAGCGAGGGATTTAAGCAGCGTCTGCATGGACTCAAGGCAGTACACTCCGGAATTGAGCAGGTCAATGCCTCTCTGAGCAAGGGCAGCATCAAGCGCCGTGAGCCCGTCGCTAGTGTGCACCCAGTCGTGCGTACGCATCCTGCCACCGGCGAAAAGGCGCTATATGTCAACCCACAGTGTACGTATCCTCGTATATTTCGTCGCCCCGACTAGACCCTTTGCTAATAAAACCCCAGTCACCCGCGAGATTGTCGGATATAAAAAGGAGGAGTCCGATGCCCTCCTCAAGTTCCTCTATGACCATCTAGCTTGGGGCGCAGATTTTCAAGTTCGTGTGAAGTGGGAGCCGGGCACGGTAGTTGTTTGGGATAACCGCGTAACACAGCACTCGGCTTTGGTAGACTGGGCATCGGGCGAGAGACGGCATCTAGCGCGTATCACGCCACAAGCTGAAGCGCCATATGAGACTCCGTATGAGGGTTAACGAAAGGCTGGACTCGATGCTGCTAGGTTATAATTAATTTGTTCAAACATTATCTGTAATACACCGTTTATCAACAAGTAGAGCGTTCCTTGGAGTAATCACGCAGTGATTTCAGTAGAAAGAAGTTGCCCTCTAACCATTTGAAGCTCCATAACTTTCGCTATTGCCGTGTTACACATGAATGCTTCTCATATCTATCTTATGACACTTTCCCCTCATCGTTCATATTCGTCTTTCGTAGAAACTAAACAAAAGCTTGATTCTTGCGCTTTTATGGAAAAACAAAGCACCGGGATAAGGTCGTCGTTATCGTCTTGTCAAACTCACAATTTCACCCCAAAATGTCGAAATATTCCCATCCTGTAACACCACTTTGTTCTGATGTGGTGCAATAATCCCAGCAAACGTCGTTCACTTAAGACATTGCACCCCAAAGGTCTTGGCGCTCCCTCGGCTCATAGACAGGCCTCGCCTGTGCGTGAGCCTTTTTTCCATTGTGTCTATTTTGCTCATTTTTCGAAGATTCACTGACATGGAAACTAGCCCTTGAGATAGCACGGATAATTAGCTGCGTTTCTACTGGGTTCAGGCCTGCTAGGCGACGTCTCTCTAGCCGTATAATTGTGGTATCTGTCGAGGGGCTGTCGTAATACGCCAACAGAATTTCGATCACCGATGACACCATTTGCTACGAATACCCGATATTCAAAAGATACGGGAGGTTGCAGACAGACTCGAGATCTAGAGATAGAGATAGGGGTGACGTTGCAGATTTACTAGCCGCGACTCTTGTTGAGTCCTATGCCAGAGTATCCAATTGCAAGCCCCGGAATACGTTGCCTTTTTGGCCCCGTCTCTCTATTGCTACATTTTAATTTGGCAGTATCTTGCACTTACCCTTACGGGCTAATGCCTTAATATGTCCTCGTTGAACTTCTGTCCGACCCTTTCTTCGGGGCTTTCCCGACTTGGACTGGTGGCTGATAACGGCCCCTCTTGCTCTTGTCTCAATACGTATTGTATCATTTACTAGACAAACACGCAACTCTAGTCGCAATTAAAAGAGTACCTTGCAAAACCCATCGCCCGGCTTAGTTTAGAGAAGGCTCTGCTATAATCATTGGCTGATAAGCATCTCAGATGAGTGTGCTCAGACGGCAGAAATGCATCGGGCTCCCGCCGGACAGGTAGAACCCTTTCCTATTTCCGGGTCAAGAGATGGCATCAGTATATATGGGCTGACAATACCCTACTTCTGTGTTGGTTGCTATTCCACTTTCTAAGCAAACCATCATACGCCGTTTTCCTCCATTTACAGGCACCCTTTTCCTCTATCAACGTCCTTCTGCGCTTTTATTCTTTCTCTGCCCCTCCAAGCTTGCTACCATGACTTTTTGGCCGTGGTCCCGCAGCTTGAAGCCCAGAGACGGAGCAGCTAGTTATTCTTCTCGGCATGAAGATGAAAACAAAGCTCCTAAGATAATCTCTGCTCCCACCAAGAGCACCAGCTCTATAGCAACGTCTTCGTCCCATGATACTAGCACAGAAGCAACTCCACATGTCCTTGGTTCCACGCCAAACCATGTCTTCTCTTCAGCATCTATGGCCGACTATTGGAGAGAAGTATATAACAAGGCGCAATATGAGAACCGGCATCGCTTTGATCCGAATTTTGAATGGACGGCGGATGAAGAGAAAAAGTTGATTCGGAAGGTTGGTTCCCCAAGGAGTAACAGTCATTGCTTAAGCCTTTTCTCGTATTAACTGCTTCCTAGATTGATATCCGGATTGTCCTACTTGCCTGGGTCATGTTCTGCTCTTTGGATCTAAACCGCCGCAACATTAATAGAGCTATATCCGACAATCTAGTAAGCCCTCATCTCACATTTAGCCTAGAATTGCCAGAAAAACACTGTCGATGACAAGTTGCTAACTCCGGAGTCGTTCCAATATAGCTACCGGAGCTCAACATGACGACGAACGACTTTAACTACGGCCAAACCATATTCTTGACGTCCTTCCTTGCTGCCGAGCTACCCAGTGGGCTGATTAGCAAGAGGCTCGGCGCCGATCGCTGGATCCCTGCACTCATCATATGTTGGTCAATTGTTTCTGGCTGCCAGGCATGGATGACGACAAAAACCCACTATTATGTGATGCGTTGCTTGTTAGGCTTGGCCATGGGTGGCTTTATTCCGTAAGTATTTTCTTTGGGTTGCTATTTTTGAAAAATAGAAAAAGAAAAAAAAAAGAAAAAAAAAAGAAAAAGAAAGAAAAAAGAACAAGAGAAAGACAAAGGCTCCCCTCCTGTTTATCCATCTTACCATCGCTCTGACTGTATCTAACCTCATCCAAATTCAACAGCGATGTCGTTCTTTGGCTCACGTATTTTTACAAATCCAATGAATTACCGAAGCGGCTTGCCTTTTTCTGGACCGCCCTGAGTACCTGCAACATCCTTGGATCCTTTATTGCCGCCGGTGTTCTTCAAATGCGCGGCGTTGCTGGATACTCAGGCTGGCAGTGGCTTTTTTTGATTGAGGCAGCCCTAACTCTAGTTATTGGCGTGCTCTCCGTTGGCCTGATGCCGGCTGGTCCGTGCCAAACCTCGGGTTGGTTGCGGGGAGCTAAGGGCTGGTTCACGGACCACGAAGAGTACATTATGGTGAATCGCTTGCTGCGTGATGACCCATCCAAGGGCGATATGAACAATCGACAGGGCGTTGGCTTGGCACATCTGTGGAAGGTGCTCAAAGACTGGGAAATGTGGCCGTTGTACCTTATTGGGTTAACTTCCTATATTCCGCCTTCACCCCCAAATACGTACTTGTCGTACATACTGCGACAGCTGGGATTCAATACGTTCAAGGCTAACCTGCTTGCTATCCCTTCTCAGTTCTTATTTGCCATTCAGCTCTTGGTTATTTCATGGGTGTCGGAAAAGGTGAAAGAACGGTCCATTATCTCATCGCTATCTAACATCTGGATTCTTCCGTGGCTGATTGCACTCGTGGTAGTACCGGCTAGCGCCAGTGCGTGGGTCCGATATGCGTTGCTGAGTGGTCTATTGAGCTACCCTTACTGCCATGCAATCTTGGTCAGTTGGAATGCGCGCAATAGTAACTCTGTGCGTACACGTGCAGTGAGTGCAGCACTATACAACATGTTTGTTCAAGCGGGCAACATTATTGCTACGAACATCTACAGGGATGACGACAAGCCGTTGTATCGCCGCGGCAACAAAATTTTGCTGGCCATTACAGTGTACAACATTTTCCAGTTCTACCTGGTCAAGCTGTTTTATATATGGCGCAACAAGGTTCGCGAACGGCAGTGGAATGCTATGTCGAAAGAGGAACAGGATGACTATGTACGGAGTACTACAGATGAGGGGATGAAAAGGTTGGATTTCCGGTTTGCCCACTGAGATACAAAGGAAGGAGATGGAACAAAGGAAAAGGTGGTAATTATATCAGATCAAACTAGCCGGTGCTGAATCAACCCACCCACGTTAACTTAAATTATCGGATATAAAGATGGAATTTACTGCACATGAAGCGTGGGTTTTACGTTTAGCGACTTCTGAAAAGGTTCTGGACCAAAGAGCCCCGCAAAATAAGCGGTCCGCGTTAAGAATAGGAAGCCCTTGGGTGATGAAGAAAATAAGTTGTGAGCGTTAGCGAGCCAGCCTGCAAATTAGGACGAAAGAACTCACAGTTACGCCAATGTTTCCCCATGTCATGGTGTTCCAGTTCAGGACATCAAGTGCTGCGTGCCGCCCTAAGCCATAGCAGGTAATGCCGATATGGCTAATATCGGCAACCCATAGGGCCAATAAATACGCACGCACCACGCGGATTTCGCGGGTTGTTGTCAGGACTGCAAACCCAAGAAGAGCAAGGAGGAGATAAGTATTTCCAAGTTGTAGGGCGACCATAAGGCCGGCAGGATTTACGGGGGGGTGGAAGGAATCATTCCAGATGAAAGTAGCAGCGGGGGGAGATACAGTAGTAGCAGCTACTTCTTCGGCGATTAGATCGAAAGGAAGTTGTGCATTGATAAACCAAGCTGGGGATAAAGCGGTGCCCAGGAAGCCACAAATACTATAGGGGATAACCACTGATGAGTAGGGGGCAAGGGGACGGGGGAGAGGGAAGCAACATACAGAGAAACGGGCTCAAGAATAGTAAAGACGATACGTGGGAATGTGGGTAGGTTTGAAGCCATAGCGGGTAGAAGGGTGAGACGATGACACCATGAAGTTTTCAGGAGGGAATAGGTGATCAGCTAAAACCAAGGGTGGACAATGCGGGCGGGCAAGGAACTGTCCTGGCGACAGCTACGTCCGTCTTTGGATTACCTAAGCAAAACAACTACAGATACAGCGGATGCAGGAGCGGCAGCAGATGGGGGCAAACGATGCGGTGAAAACTATATATTTCATAGTTCTGAATAAACAAGACGGCATGGCATGCCTTTGAAGCCATTATATGGCCAGCCTAATAGCACTTGCTACATTTTGGAACTTTCTTTTTCGTAGGCTCAGCGTTCTCAAATCGTGACGGCCCACGCTTCGTACTTGTGGCTGGCTACCGCTGCTGCATCTGCTGTCTCTGTAGTCGTTTTGCTTAGGTAATCCAAAGACGGACTGTAGCCTTCGCTAGCCAGCGTTAAATATATTTACATCAAATCAAATCAAGCCGTCCTGTGGGTATTACGTAAAGTACTGTGTCGGGAGATTTCAATCTGAGATCTTTTTGTATTTTCAGAGGCCATTACCGCTGACTAAGCGCCATATACAATACGTACACGTACATTAATGAGACAAAAGAAACGTTTCAGGCATGCATTACTGGAAAATGGAAGCACGAGTAGATAGATCTACAGTAAGCCGTTAAATTAGCCTCCGAATGAAAAATATGCATAGCCAGTATGTCTTCTTGTACCTAGGGTCTCCTATTCAGTACTCACCAAGAACTTGCTCCTTTTTCACCCCGAGATTTAGCGGACCAATGGTCATTTGTAATAGTGCGGGGGGGCTCACCAATACACAAGTATGCGAGTACAAGCACACAAACACACAAACACGCAAATACAAAAACAAAGAGAATAACAAATTCACAAAAGCAAGAAAAAAACAAATTCACAAAAGGAAGAAAAAAAATATAAGGAAAAAAGTATACAACACACAAGTACATCGCGAATCTTTTACTAATTAGGGTCCGCCTAACGCGGCAAATAAATAGGCCGCTGTTAGCGAGCAATGGGCAACATCTTGTGACACCCTTGGCAAAAGGACTCCGAGGCGCTACTGACAACCAAGAAACTTTCGGATAGAACGTTTTTAAGCCTTGCTTAACTCCGGAGCTTGCTCCGCTCCCGATACAAGATACAAACATCCCAAGGACTAGTAGGCGGCGTACGGAAGGCAGCAGCTAGACGACCTATTTCTGTATATACATGTGTATACTATTGGCCCGCTTCTCGTCCCTGGCTTTTTATTTCTCTCTTCCTGATATCTAACGGAGCGCAGTAAACTTGCAGACCTTTCTATGATTACTCCTAACACGTTGTTGGTCTTGCCATTAGAAGTCCTGACGTACTGCTAAGTATCACTGCAGTCTATATATCTCTCACCCATGCAGCGTGCTGCTGGAAAGCTGTGCATCGGGAACTCGGGGTTCTCATACACTATGTATATATTTTGGCGCTTTAAGTACTTCTCTTTTTCCACTCTCGTCTATCTTATCTGCTCATTTGAGTCCTAGTTGCTTACTATCCCAACCGCTCGTAGCGCGCTTGTTCCAGAGACGCTCGCCTGATTGGGATATATGCATATCTTGGAGTTCTTGCATTACCATTTGATTCGCTCGCTTGTGCTTGCGCGGCCACTCTCCAGTCGCCTAAAGAAAGCCCACTTCCTTACCCAGCCATCGCCATGAGCAGCAAAAAGTTCATCCCCGTAACAACCCCCGGGGCTGATTCTTCTTCATCATTACCATCAGCAACCCCAGGCCCAACCACATCTCGCCCTGGAGGCTCGCTGCCCAACTTCCCATTACCGTACCCTTCATCTAGCGTTGCTAATAACTTGTACCAACCGGATGCTGATTACGGCTTTTCCTACTGGAACGAACAGCCACCCAAGCAGAACGATGCTCCACCAAGCCACACCCTGCCTAGCATTCAGGAAGTGTACGAGACAAACTTTATTGACCCTCGCGACACTTATCGTGTCAGCTCGGCCACTTATGAGCTGCCGCCAGTTCTCCCTCGTCTAGAGGATATCTCACTCTCGACAAAGTCTAGTTCTAGTTCACGTGCTCTTGGCACCTCAGGCATCCCCGTCTACGAAGCAACTCATTCTCAATCTCAGCCATCATCTCAGCCACAGCCACCCCAGAATCAACTTCAAACTCAGACTCAATCCCAACCGCTGTCCAAGATCAACATTGATTCTTTGACACACCTAACCGATGTCCCTGCATTCAATCCTAGTTTCCCGGAGTTTTCTCTAGGGACTGCCGATAATACTGCTCTCTCTGATCCTACCACGGCCATCCGTCATTCACCCTCTCCGCCAAATGACAAACGTCGTCCCAAGAAGAGCCGCCGCAAGTGGACTGATGCTGAGACCGAGAAGCTCATTTTGGCTACTGAAAAACACGGAATTGGAGCGTGGACCACCATTGCCAAAGACCCAGCTTTTGTATTCAACGACCGATCAGCAGCTGATCTTAAAGACCGTTTCCGGACATGCGCTCCTCCGGAACTGTTATGTCGATTCAACACTCGAACTTCGGATTCTATTGGGCAGGGGTCATCATCTCCTCCCTCAAATACGCACATTTTACCTTCTATTGCAATCTTGGCGGCTGACTCTGCCCCGAAGTCTCAACTAGCTACAACTGTTAAAAGCTTCCCGAGCAACATCCTGAATCCTTCTGCTCAGGACGAACCCGGAAACCCATTAGGAAACAGCGACTCTGCCCCAAAACTATCCTCACAAAACAAGGGATCATTTCCCAGCAACATTCTCAATGATGGCCCTGGATATGCTACTCCAAGCCCCCCGCGAGATCAGGATGAGCCAGTCCAACGGCCACGTCCCAAACGTAGCCATCGACGCACCATGGAAGACATCCAGAAACTTGGTATTACTGGCCCTTTCAAAGTTACTGCACGCCGCGGCCGCCGTCGCTTCACTGTTGAAGAAGATATGTCTATCCTCAAGGGCCTAATACATTACGGGCCACAGTGGTCCAAGATCCGCAACGACCCTAGCCACGCATGCATCCAGGAGCGCCACCCTACCGACCTACGCGACCGCGTCCGCAACAAGTTCCCAGCTGTCTTCAAGGCTCTAAATGCTAAAGCAAATAAACGTGGTGTGGAGGGCTTCCTACCCGAAGGCCCTGAGCCGCATGTTATTGAGCTAATTGAGGAGACGCTCAAGCAATTGACTGCCGCATTGGATGCCTCGGATACTCAGACGTCCGAGTATCCTCATAGCGATGCAGGAGATCCTGGGAGTGTCAGTGCCCATGCAAGTGACACGGGCGATGATAATACTCCCACATACAATGTTTTACGTCTGCTGCAGGCCGACTAATGGCTGGCCTAGCCAGACCTGACTTTATTTGCATCTATGCTCACTTACTTTGCTTTCGAGTTTTGTTGTTTTGTAACAGCGTATATTCATCATGCTTCATATATCCACAATCATTTATACTCAAAATGTATTTCCATGTATCCAAGAGACCAACCCTAAATAACCCTAGAGAGTACACGTACTTCTCTTTTAGAAGACTCTATATACACCACTCAACATACCCTCACGAAACCTTGACGCGCACGGCTAGATAAAACCGTTAACAAGAAAAGACACAAACTGGAAAGACGAGAAGGAATTCTCAAACGCGTGGCGCGCAACATGAACATGTTGAAGGAGGCGATAAGGACCTCAAGTCATGGGCCCAGAAAGCGGCCCTGTAGGGCGGGAAATAAAGACCGTGGATGTGCGCCCAAAGCCACCCAAAAAGCCTATTCCCACCCCGAAACACATCCCCACTCAAACGCGGCCGCAGGAGAACAGACTCCTAGCCAGGCTCTACCCAGGGACCAAATGGAAAGAGGTGAGCCCGACGATCTTCAAGACCAATGTCAATGGCAGCTTCCTACAGGGCAAAGAAATGCCAGCCCGAGCCAAGACAATACAGATTGATCTTGCCCTCACCCTCATAGAAGACCTAAGATTGGGAAAGGAAGGCACACTTGAGCTGACCCAAAACTACCTCGACGCCTTGGCCCTAGACAAGCAGACAGTCTGAAAATGATGGATGGAGTCTAGCAGGTTCATGCTGAAGAACGACAGGCAATGACCAACGAACGACGCAGGCAACGTGATAGACCTGGCCCTAGTGCCCTAGTGTCAGCAGACTGCTGGAAAAAGATAATAAACTACTAGTGCGGAGGCGACCTAGAGGTTGGAAGCGACCACAGACCAATGATGCTCAACGTGTAGTCCATACTGACTGTTGGACCAAAAGCGGAAACAGGGAATCTGGCCGACACGGACCGCATGAAGCTCCAAGAACTCTGCCGAGAGGCCGCAAAATCTATACTCAGAGGGCTGGAGACGGGAAGCCCAAACCCCACACCACAAGAGCCAAAAGATCTAGATCACCTTCGAGTAGGTTACGCCAGAGCGAAATGTATCCCACTAGGACCTCTCATGGGCTCCAGACTCCCAGAGCGTGACCCCAGATATTCCCAAGAGTATGAACAAAATTTCATTATCATCATCATCGTTTTTGCATATATAAGCCCGTCTCTCACAACCTTAGCATTTGCTTATAGTGTTTTTGGTTTCCTATTTAGGTTAACTAGTGTTAGTCGTGTTTGATGTGGCTTAATGTGGAGCATCAGTTCCTCTAAAGCTAGCTTTACTTTTTTATTTATTATTTATTTACCCTACTAGACCCTAGGCAGATTATTCGCTGTCCACTTTTCATATCACGTGATGTGCCAAGGAGTTAGGGCACATAAATCAGATTAGACCCCACTTTATCTTGCCAGCACCCACCAACGTGAAAAAATTCCCCCAAAAGTAAAAGCCTCCCAATATTATGATTATAGCTCGAACTTTGACCATCACCAAACCATTCGACAAGTTTAGTTTGATCATCAAATCGTCAAAATGGGCCGTGGACCTAAGAAGCATCAGAAGCGCCTTTCGGCTCCCTCTCACTGGCTGCTGGACAAGCTGAGCGGCGTTTACGCCCCTAAGTACGTTACTCTCTAATTTTCATGTCTGTTCACGTTGTCCTGCCGACTCGACTTCCGCGATATGCCATCCATACGGCACAGCCGACCAAAAAGTTCAAGCAAACCACTCAAACTCTTGATAGCCATTCTAACCTTACCCGCTTTCTCACTATAGGCCCAGCCCTGGTCCCCACAAGCAGCGTGACTGCCTGCCTCTCATTGTGTTCATCCGCAACCGTCTCAAGTATGCGCTGAACTTCCGTGAGACCAGAGCTATTCTCATGCAGCGCCTGATCAAGGTTGACGGCAAGGTCCGCACCGACATGACCTTCCCCACTGGCTTCATGGACGTTATTTCCATCGAGAAGACTGGCGAGAACTTCCGCCTGATCTACGACACCAAGGGCCGCTTCACCGTTCACCGCATCCAGAACGAGGAGGCTACCTTCAAGCTGGGCAAGGTCAAGCGCGTCCAGCTCGGCCGTGGTGGAATCCCATACTTGGTTACGCACGATGCGAGAACGTGAGTTCTGTCAGCCATCATTCAGTCGTTGGATCAAGCTTTGGTCGATTCTTGTGTCATCACATCGCCCTACCCTGCATGTCTACCCTCCCTGTCCATCCCCCATTTAATGGCCAAGGAAAATGGAAACAAGGAGGGTGGAAACCGGGAAAAAGGAGAACGAAAATTTGACCTTGGAGCAGACTCTTGCTTCGCTTTGACGACTGTATGTATCCCCTCTCCCCAACTTTTTTCTAACATGTTTTCATAATATAGCATCCGCTACCCCGACCCCCTCATCAAGGTCAACGACACTGTCAAGATTGATGTTGAGACTGGCAAGATCATCGACTTCGTCAAGTTTGATACTGGTGCTCTGGCTATGATCACTGGTGGTCGCAACATGGGACGTGTTGGTGTCATCACCCACCGTGAGCGTCACGATGGTGGCTTCGCCATTGTCCACCTGAAGGATGCTCTTGGCAACACCTTCACCACCCGTGAGAGCAACGTCTTCATCATCGGCCAGGACAAGCCCCTGATCTCTCTGCCCAAGGGCAAGGGTGTCAAGCTGACCATTGCCGAGGAGCGTGACAAGCGCCGCGCCCAGGCCACCCAGTAAATCGGAGTGGTTTGCGGATACAGGTTAGACTGGTCTCAAAAAAAAGGAAATGAAAAATCACATAAAATGAATGTTTCATGATGCAAGAAATCAAGATGAAAAAAACTCATAAACAAGACTTTTTCGAGTGCACATGTTGTCTGTTTAAAGGGAATTGATTAGGCTGGAGTCACGGTTGATATTATGGTTTTATTTTTTATGGGTTTTTATGCCATTGTTTTATTCGGGATAGTAAGATGGAGATTGAGAAACAAGGGCTCGTCTGTAATGAGTGTAGTCTTTCTTTATCTTCATCTCAGCCTAGAGCAAATTCCAGTTAACTTACACGGGCAGTTTCTTGAATTCACATTATGCGAGGTACGTTTCAAGTCTTGAGTCTCCTATCTTGAATTTTGTGGAAGCGTTGGACATTGAAAAGCCAAGTAGTATAAGAAAAAAACACATCAACCCTAGGCTATAGAAATAGACCCTTATATTCTCCAGATAGGGCTATGAGCCTTGGGTTGTTTGGCCTTTGCATATCAGAACCTTAGAATCTAGTACACGCCTTGGCGCGTGAATAAAACTTGGCCATAAGCGGATCTTAACAATAGATTTTCAACCGCCTAGCTGATACTAACACAACAAGGATCAAGACACAAGCAAGGTTGCGCGAACAACAGGTTATACAACTAACATGAAAGAGCCGGGCTGGAATATGCCAATGACGTCACGTATTCCTAGGGCTGCTAAGCAGACCCGGTTCCTTGGCAGGCCCTAGATAACGCAAATATCTCTACAAGCCGGAGCGAAAATTCGGAGGGCTGGGTTTATGTCGACAACTTCGTTTGAGCCGGCTCATAAGATGCCATGTGGTGGACTATTGAGCTTTGGTGCCATGGCATGTGTGGCTGATGGGGCGGGAGTGGTAGGTAGATTGGGTTCTGGGTAGAGGTAGAAGAGAAAGCATGGGAGTGGTGGAGGAAAAGACTTAAAAATAAGAAGATGTAAAGGGAACTTTTAGGCCCTATTAGCGAGAATATGCTCTAACGGCACAGTTACTGGATGTATGTTATGGTCCGTACACAAGGAGGTGCTGTGGTCAATCCTAGCACTCCGTAAAGACAGGCAGGGGTTTTGCAAATTTAGCTGGGCATATAGACGCGGACAGAACTGTGGCTAAGATGCCTGCTGACTTTAGAACGTATACAGTTGGAACTGATGTTTCTGTGCCACTAAGCCGGCCTGTAGACATGATCAAAGTGAGCAAGCAAAACTCAGCCGAGCTAGGACTTTTCGTGAGAATTTTAGGACATGTAGGTGACGGTAACTCCCACGAGAATATCATATATGACGCTTGTAGCAGCGAAGAAGTGGCCAAGGCTAAGGCGTGTGTCCGGCACATGGTTGATCGTGCCATTGAAATGGACTGCACGTGCACTGGCGAGCATGCTGTCGGGATGGCCAAGAAGGATTACCTAATAAAAGAGCTGGGTATGGTGACTATAGGTGTGATGAAGGTAACTAAGCAGGCACTATATCCGAAGGACCTGGGCAATATTATGGATGTGCTAGAAGTAGAGTGAGGTGGAGGTAGAGTACGACGACAGAATATGTGGATATACCAATAAAGAAATAAAACCGTTGGAACTATTAGGTTACACAAGCACCACAGCAACTTCCAGTAAAAGACAGCAAATATGACAAAAACGACAAAAAACAGTTACGAGCATGTCGAAAGCAGTCACGAAAAGGAAGAGCAAACAAGAAATCTTACATGAGTAGTATGAAACAGCAAGATCCCGGCCCACAAAGCACACTGTAGGCGAGATTCTGGTTATTGACACGCTGCGAAGCGAAAAGATGTCTGCGGATTCTATTTTGGTTTGCTTATTGTAGAGAGATGAAGTGGAGTTTGCGAGTATATAAAGAAGCAAGCATCACTGTCTAGAAAATGAGTAATAACAGACTTGCTCATATGAGGCTTGCGATGGCCGGATACAACCTCGCTTTTCGCCAAGCAGTCTGTTCTTCTATGTCTTTCTCTCTCACTCTCTATCCTACCACATGACTTCTTAATCTACTAGCTTTCGGGCCTAATTATTGTCCAGAGGCTTCTAGACTGGCTTTTTCACGGCTAAAACAAGACAACTAAAGCACGCGAAGCTAACGCGTGCGGAACGACCAGCTTTTTTTATTTTACTTTTTTCCAAAAGGGGCAGGTACCAAATTGCAACTGGAGCCGAATACAGCAGCTGCTTCTGGCATCTCTTTCCCTTCCTTTCTCCTTGCAACTGTCATGACATGCTCCGGCGGTCGTGAAAAAAAGCACGCATCTCACGATATTAGTAGCAAGAGCCATAACGGAGACAGCCACGGCAGAGCCAAAGTCACTTCTAGCAATAGCAAAAAGAACACAAAAGCCGACCCCTCTAGCAAGAGCAACTACGCCAACATCCCGCTGATCCTAGTTCCCGTTCCCCGGCCCCGCCCCCTTTCCATCAGTGCACTTTCCATTTCGCCTCGTCCCACCGCCGGTTGGAAGTCGTGGGTAGGCGCGCTCATCACGCTGATTGGCCTGCCAGGATCCGCAAACTCACGACAGATATTTACAAACCTCAGTAAGCACGGCGGTGAGATCTCCCGTATTGACTTTTTCGCGTTTCCGGCTTTTTCACCGCCTCTGACGTCCGGTGCCGCGTCGCTGAATCAAGCACGTGTTATCTTTGAAAAGCTTCCTAATATTGCTTTCTGGTCATCTGGCCGGCTAACCTTACGAGGGTCTAACAGCTTCCCCAACTGGATTATTGTCGTCATGGCCCAAGAGTTCAAGATGGGCGTGTCCCGTATCAGAAGTCCTGTCAGGCCGGAGATTACGTATCCGGCCATTATCGCTCTGAAACCACAAAGCACCACATTTGGTATGATGACCAAACATGACGTTTTGATGCCGATGAAGACCGTCAGGACGGACCAGGTTGATCTTAATTGCCGTCAGACCATTGAGATAGACCTGCCGCGCAAGCAGATACGTGTTTTTTTCGGTCTGCCTCGGACAACAATAAAGCAGACATCGCGTGCGTACAAGGCGCTGATTGGCTTCGACAATCTTGATGCCATCTACTATGAAGGTGGAAATTCTGACCTTGACTTCGGCGATCAGCCGGAATCTTCCCCGCTGTTTCTCCGCCTGACACTACAATGCCCACCTCTATACTTTTGGAAGCGCTTTGACACCGATACCCTATCCCCCAAGGGAGGCGTATCGTTCGATGTGCGGGACTCATGGATTCGCCTTGTCAATATAGGCATGGGGGGGGACGATCAAGAGGCAGTTCCATTGAACTTCCACACCAGCTCTTCGTTGCCCTCTTTTATCGACCTAGGCAAATGGAGGACTCTTCGCTTTAGTCTCTCGCACATGTCGAACCGGGCTGAAACCTTGAATGCACTCCGAGACTTCAGGCTCCCGCTTCTTCCTGAACCCAAGCCGCTTGCCATTGTCCCCCGCGCCAACAACCCTATCTGGTCATTCCTTGACTCGCCAGCTAACACACTGCTTTCTACTAGCAAGAACAATCTCGCCATCCTCTCTGCCATGGACTCGTCGCCACACAAGCTACCATGGGCCGTGCGATACCAGCTGGAAGTGTGCGTCACTCGTGGCATCTTCCAAGAACATTCCATCAACCAGGACTTCATCAACCAGCTGGCAGCCAGGGGCGAGCATGAGGCCCGCGCCTTGCTGGAACAGGCCACCGACCTGTATGATCGCAGTGCAGCTTCCAAAACACTACCGCTGATTGAGAACCCATACGATATCCTTGTCAAAGACAGTCCCCTTTTGCGAGGTAGTAGATCCAGTATACGGCACCGCATTCCCCACTACTGCGCCCTTATGCGCAAGGCTGTAGTCACGCCAACTACAGTGTACTTCATGACACCAACCACGGAAAGCACCAACCGCGTCCTCCGCGAGTTTCGCCATGTCAACGATCATTTCCTGCGTGTACAGTTCAGAGACGAGCTTCTCAATGGCAAACTCAACTGCGGCAATGCTGGCCACAAGAACAACAACGTGTATGTGCGAGTCTTCCACATCATGGATCAGGGCATCCGCATTGGGGATCGTGTGTTCAAGTTCTTGGCCTGTGGCAACTCGCAGATTCGCGAGGGGGGTGCCTACTTCTTTGCTGACACGCCTGAGGTCACGCGCAATGACATTCGTGCCTGGATGGGCAACTTCAGCAGCATTCGTAGCATTGCCAAGCGAACCGCGCGTCTAGGTCAGTGTTTCTCAACCACTCGTGCCATTCGAGGTGTTTCAATGCCTGTTATTTACCGCATCCCAGACATTGAGCGCAACGGCTTCTGTTTCACTGATGGTGTTGGAAAGATTTCAAGCTTCCTAGCGAGCATCATAATGGAAGAGATGGAGCTGTTTACGATCCCTGGAGAGCCTATTCCGGCTGCCTACCAGTTTCGCATGGGTGGCTGCAAAGGCGTGTTGGTAGTCTCGGATGATGCCTCGGGAATGCAGGTACATGTGCGCAAATCACAGGAAAAGTTCCATTCAGACTTCAACGGACTCGAGGTCATCCGTGTGTCACAGTTTTCCATAGCCACGTTGAATCGGCAGCTTATCGTGCTATTATCTAGTTTAGGAGTGCCTGATGAAGCCTTTGAGAAACTATTAGAGGACCAGCTCACCGCCTACGAAACCGCCATGGTTGATCTCCCGACAGCCATGACGCTGCTAACACAATACGTCGATGAGAATGCCATTACGTTGCAGATCGCCAATATGGCCCGGGCTGGCTTCCTCAACAAGGCTAATCCTGAGCCTTTTGCACTGTCTCTTATGGCATTGTGGCGAACGTGGTCACTCAAGCTACTTAAAGAAAAGGCCCGCATTGTCGTGCCCAAGGGTGCTCTTTTACTGGGCTGCGTCGACGAACGTGGTCTACTGAGGGGCCATTCGATCGCATCTGAAGGCTCCAGATCACATAACATCAACCAGTTGCCGCAAATCTTTGTCCGCATTCCAGAACCGGACCCCCGACGCCGTGGCCAGTATGTCACAATTGAAGGCATTTGTATTGTTGGTCGGAATCCGTCACTCCATCCCGGCGATATCCGTGTAGTTGAGGCTGTCAATATGCCAGAACTCAACCACTTGACCAACGTAGTCGTCTTCCCAAGTATCGGTGATCGCGACGTGCCCAGCATGCTGTCTGGGGGCGATCTTGATGGCGATGACTTCTTTGTCATCTGGGATGAGACCCTAATTCCGCCTGAGTGGAACCACAGACCTATGGCTGTGAGTCCAGTGCAATCAGTTGAGTCAAGCAAGGACATACGTGTTTGTGACATGCAAGCTTTTTTCGTAAAATACCTCCGAGATGATAATCTCCCTTTGATAGCCCATTCTCATCTAGCGTTAGCTGATTTCCAGGGTGCTAGGAGCAAGAAGTGTAAGTACCTGCTTGCTGCTCTGTCTCTCTCACTCTCTCCGGCTGCTGTCTGTGTCTTGATTTCTAATCTCCTCATTCTAACCTTCCTTCCCTTTAGGCCTCGAGCTTGCTGCTCTCCATTCCAAAGCAGTCGACTTTGCAAAATCAGGTGTTCCTGCTGAACTACCTCGCAAACTTTATCCCAAAAAGTGGCCGCACTTTATGGAAAAAAAGCAAGGCTCTACCTATCACTCATCTCGGCCTCTTGGTATCATCTACGACCGCGTGCAAACAATTGAGTACACACCGTTCTACACTAATGCTATGTTTAAAGGCATTCTTAGCCAGCCAGCTCTCCCCGAACATCTTGAACTAGCCCGCCAAATAAAAATCAATTATGACATAGAGATGCGCCGGCTAATGGGCCAGTTTGAGATCGCAACTGAATTCGAGGCCTGGTCAACTTTTGTTCTAAGCAAGCCGCGCGTCGGAAACGCCTACAAGATGCAGGAGCGCATTGGCTCCGAAGTCAGCGTGCTTAAACGCACTTTCCGTGAGCTATGTGTGGAGAAAGTTGGTGGTATTTTGTCTTTCAAAGCCATCAAACCCCTTTTGATTGCAATGTACCACGTAACTCACGAGGAGCTTCAAGCATCATTGGCTAAACTAAGACCAAAGGCTGAAACTGAGGCTAGGCCAGGCCTAGATGCAGATGTTAACACAAAGCTTCCGGCAGATGGGAGTCTCAATGTCGATGTTAGAGATATGCCACTGATCAGCTTCCCATGGCTCTTTCCTGAGTACATGTGCCAGCTCACTAGTGACAAGGACAAAGCCGATGATGCCTTTACTCTAACACATGTGGGAGCTACGGAGCTTCAGTTCCTTGTAAAGCAGCGTCGGCCAGTTGTGGGATCCACTAGGAGAGAGCCAGCAGAGGAAATCTCTACAAAGGCGAAATCCCAAGATATCATACCCACAGATCTGCTTGTTAGAACACCTGATACTGTAGCAGCACCAACTGAAGACCTACTTACAATCTCTAACCCCCAAAAGCCCCATTTCCCTCAGTCTTTCCCTCCAGCCCTAGACTCTGAAACGGCCGGCTCCGTCGGCCGGGCTACACCGATCTTGGTGTCTTCCCAGACCAATGCATTCATGGGAAATACAAACGCAACCACATTTAGCACAAATACAAGCGCTTCCGACCCATCCGAGCTTTTCGACAGACCCCTCTCCAAAAGAGCGCTGCAAGCCACAGAAACACTGAATACTGACCTACTTGTTCCTGCCAAGCCAAAGTTGCTGAAAGAAGCAATTCCAGATACCTCTCCTCTTACGACACGATGCTTCAACGACTCAAATTTGATGTCTTCTTCGGCTCCTATTTCAACTAATGTGGATAGTCCTAATCATGCTATAACCAGTGCCAGAGCTAGTTCTGTAGCTATCTCCAAGGCAGCCACTGGAGACATGGCTGCTACAAAGATCCCCAACGTTGACATCACGATTGATACTTCAGACAATAAATCTACACAAAGTCTTCCAAGACCCCCGCTCACTAGTCCGCAGATACTCACCCCGATATGTGACCTGCTTATCGACTTTGATTCAGATATGCCCACTTCTACAAACAGGCTGGATTTTGGCCCGGTGCTTGAGCCGCTTTCGTCGAGCCAAGACGCGCAAACTGCAGCCCATTTATCAGACACCATTGAAAATACTTCAGAGCCTCTTTTAGATGTCAACAAGGATACTCCAAAGCCCCTCGTCAACAGCCCAAATCTCTTAGACGTTGATCAGCCTGACGACACAGACGGGGGCGTCAAACTAGATCCACAGCCCAGCATTAGTAGTAGTACTGGAGAGCAAATCGCTGCAACTACAAAGCCCGCTTGGAAAAAGTGGCTTGAAATGGAGGGACTTTTGTGATTCAGAGAAGCGCAACGCCGGGGGGAGAAGGGACATTATGGATAGCGCGAACGACACTAATGAGTGCCACAGATGGAGGAAAAGTTAAAATTATGAAGGGATGAGAAAAAGACCAAAAGAGTTGTATAGCCTACAAGTTTAATAAACATTATTTCGTCGCACGCCGATAATCACGTAGGTCCCAGTTTATTATTGCATGTTTTTGCAAGCAGCCATCGTCTGGCCTTTGAGCCTGAGCGTCACTTTGAAATGTCTATCGGGGTACGCAAATGTCGGTCCGGATGATCCATTTTTCTCCCGCCGTAACCTCACGACCCTCATGCTACACAGAGCAAAACGTCAGTTAGTATCAGCGCACTAGCACTTCTAGCTTTTGCTCCGCCTATTCTTCTCACTGAATGAACTTACCAGCATGCACTCGTCCCCATGCTTGTGCAACAACACCATGCCCGTCTCCGGCGCCACCGCCACCTCCTCCCGCGTAACACGACGATCAAACGGGAAAAAAACAGTCTCACCGCCCGTGCAGCCATCAGCCGCCGACGTCAAATACAGCAGCAGTGTCCACGTCGTTTTAGCAGCGATAGTCGAGGAGCCCTGTGGCAAGGAGACCGGGTTCCAGTCGTCGTCTAAAGCATGGGACAAGGATTAGCTTAGAAGAGACCCATAACAGAGTTGTAAGGATTTCTCTACGAAAAGAGACAAAGACGAAGACATACAATGGGCGTCAAAGAATTGCCCTTTGGTGTATCGGTAGATCCGGATATTTGGGTTCAGACCAACTGGCTCACCGTCCCTAGCAAGCACACATACGATTAGCAGGCCCCTTGACCTCTTCACATACATACAAACTCCGTTTCTACACTACCACCATTTATTTCACTCACCACAGGCCCTTTACTCCCTCTTCGCACAGTGCTTCCTGCAGCCCCGTCTCCTCCCACAGTCTCCGCGCAAATACAGCGTCCTGCACCTGGAAGCGGTCATTCACACGAGCAGCATCTCCGCGTTTTGGCCGGCCTGGAGTCGTGACCAGCGGCAGCCCGCGCAGAAATGACACATAATCTCTGCACAGGCTACGCGGGAAGAAATTGCGTAGCAGGACCACTTTACGCGGGAACTCGGTCAGCGGCTCGGGGGTTAGTGGGGCTACGGGCAGTGCCGGCTTGAACGGCGGCCACGACGGCGGGGTGACTGTGGGGACAGGGACACTGGACGACGCCTTAGACCCAGTCCCAGATTTTATCTTTTTGGCACACATAGCAGGCGGTGATGCGATTGTTGCTAGACTCCGGCGAGCCAGAGTATTATGTAGTATGAAGGAAACAGCACAAAGTGGAGATCCTGTGTGACGTGAGCTTGTAGATAAGATAAAAGCTCGTGTTATCGATAGCAGCATTCCTAGGGTTAATTGATCAAGACTAGGCCTGATACCCACTATAAAACTTCAAAGCTTCCTTTCGCATAAACGTATCACACTCACACATTAAATATAGTATCACTACTTAATGTTGTCCCTTCAGTGGGACATCTATTAGGCCTGTACAATCTAGGCTGCTCATAATGTCTACCCCCTTGCTACCAGAGGCAACTGCCGCTGCCGCCGTGACAGAGATACCACAGGCCCTTATTACCCCTCCAGCCCCCACTCGCCGCAAAACCGCCAGCGAACGCAATGCCACCCAAATTAGTCTGTTCCTGCTTGGAACCGGACTCTCACTGGGTGCCATATTTGTTACTCGGCGCGCTGTACAGCGCCGTCGCGTGTCTGCCGTCCCCCAGTTCTTCCCTTCACATGCACATGTGGCTTTCCCGGAGAGACTCCAGTGGGCAATCGCACACGTCAGAACAGAGCCAGCACAGAAGGCAGCGGGGGAATTGGGAGTAAAGACAAAGGTGGAGGGGGGCATAAAGGCGTGGGTTCCCCGGTTCCTACAGAGTAGCTCTAGATCGGATACCAATACTCCGGACACCACTACCACCATAGCCACAGCTACCACCACAACTGCAGCCACAGTTGCATCACTACCACCGCCATCACCTCCCCCTTCGCTCGATCCCTCCAAACCTAGCGACCGCGAAACTCTTGAAATTGCCGCCATGGCCGCCAGCATATCGCCAGAGCTAGCACGCAAACGTACCGACTCTGCCGGGCTGGCTGCCGAGGCACTTGTTCTCGCGACTGCCAATGTCATCGCCTTTGCCTTGTTCTGCGCTGCAGGCTTCGCTATCATGCTGGATATTGCCGAAATCGAAGACCTACGAGAGTATGCCCGCCGCAGCGTCGGCAGGGCAAGTGGCAAGACTACTCCCGAAGAGGACGAAAAGGCCGAGAAAGAGTTGGAGAGCATGGCACGCGAGTTTCTGGACAAGTTCGGGATTGTGTCCGGGGAAAATGTGGGAAAGGGAGAAAATGGGCAAGCCAAAAACCGAGATGAAGGGAACTCATAGGGTCAGCAGCAGCACTTCTACGTGATGCGTCTTTTGTATTATTAACGTCTAACTACCTTGTAGTTGGGGCAAATGTAAGATACTGAGTAAGATAGAGATACACTACAGGGCTATTAGGTGACCAAATAAACGCTATGCCTGCTGTAGTGTATTTTATATGTACAAAAATGAAAGAAAGAAAAAGAAAAGAAAAAGGGACGATACTAAAAGAAAAGACCCGCCCAAAAGAACAATGACAGCCACGGCAAATGCACCTCAGCCCCATCGACAGCTACACCAGCACCTCACACTTGACGCCTTCATACTTCTACCTCTGCTCCTATCCCTCCCTGAGCCTCTCCGTCCGTCGCCAATCTTGCCAGCCGCCTTGCCTCTGCTGGTCGTATATCATCGAGGCTCCCCCTACGCCCCCAGTTGCGCGGCTGTCTTTTCAAAAACGCACCCACAGAGCCAAGATAGCCCTCATGGCGCAAGAAATACGCCTCCTTTTGGCCCTTGCTCCAGAACTTGATGGCATAGCTGAGTGTGTTGATGGTTTGACGGTGACCGCGGATAAAGCTGCCGCCAAAGTAGATATGTGACAGGCCATGGATCTGCGACTGCAGATAGGCAATCTGGCCAATATTATTACTGATGGCATACAGAATCGAGCGGGAGACATCGTTGGGCGAGAATGGGCTAGTGCCAGCATCGGGAATGCTATCAGTGGCTGTGCTCTCAGTAGCCAGATTTTCCTCTGCCTCGCGCTTCATGCGAAAGACTTTTCCAAAAGAACTAGCAATCGTTGTGCTCTTGAGCCCAATCTTGCCGTAGTCCGTGCCGTAAATGTCACCGACTAGCATGTCAACCTTGGAGTTGTCCCCCTCGTCGGCCATAGCCAGCATGTCATCGAATGTGCGAGCTCCTGTTAGCAATGACAGCAAGCCCCAGAGAGTACCGCCTCCTAAAGATGTACCGCCAACACGCTCGTACTGTCGGGGCCCAGAGACCTTGAGAAAGGACACGCCCGAGCCAATGTTGACCAGCAGATATGGGTAGATGTTTTGGCTGGGCTCAACAAAGGCCATCGGGTCGGCTTCGCTGTATGTGAAAACTTCGCGGGGGATCTCGGAGATGAAGAAGTCGAGGCCTGGAGGGAGAAGACAAAAGAAACTGGTTAGGAGGATGGCTATTGATAAAGGGTACGAATGTTGGAAGGCCAGTCCAGTCCATTCCAGTCAAGCCCAACCATTAGCAAACAGCTTAGCTACGAAGAAACTCACCAATGATCAAGCACTCCATCTCATCCTCACGCACTACATCTACACCGCCAAGCGCTGCACGGATCTTGTCGTAGAACTTGTATGCCCCACCACCAGTCGCTATGACGCTCAGCTCGTTTGGCGTTGAGCCGTTCAAAGCCAGCTGCTCATCCTTGATATGGGCCATGAAGTCGATGCACTCGTCAATGCGGTCGGTCTCGAAATTGAGGAAGTTGAGGCGGCCGCCGGGGTCAGACGATGAAGGCTCGCGCGAAAAATACACCAGCTTAGCAAGGGAGCCGCCGATCTAAGCCACGGGACAAGGGGAGCAAGCAGGATGACGTCAGCGCACAGTTGGGGGGAAGGGAAAAGGGTAGAGAGGGCAGGCTAGCGTTTGTACAGCAAGCACAAGACAAGTAAAGAAATCCAGCAGGTCAAGACAAACAGAAGAGTGCCAGAGGGGCAATAAAGGTAAACTCACATCCACGGCTATGTGGCTCACGACAGCCGTGTGATTTGGCAGTCGGATATCGCTGGTCTCGCGCCGACTCGGCGATGACCCGTTGGACGGCGATTTAGGGTCAGCCGAGTCAACTATAAACGCGCCGGTGACATTGATGCGGACGGCGCCAGGTTGTGTGATAGTCGTATCAATTTTATCGGCCATGGCCGAGGGCTGCGTACGGGCCCGGCCACGCGATACGGCAGCGCGAGAAGAAGCGACAGAAGAAGGGGATCCCATAGCAATCTGCGCAGGGCTTGAAACGGACACGGGCGCCTTTATCGCATCAGATACAGCTTCGGAAGCTCTCTTGGTTGCATCAGAGCCAGCTTGTAGCGCCTCATCTACTGCTGCGACTGTTTCTAGCTCTTTACTAGCTAGCAAGGGGGAGAAAGCAGTCGAGCTCGGTTGGTCGGCAGTTGTCCGTGGGGCGGCCATTTCGCGGAGGTTTTAACGTAAAAGCAAAGCCAGGGCAAAAACCACGGTAAACTACTGACTTGAGGAGGAAAAAGAGAAGAGGCGGCAATGGTCAAGGAAGAGCAACAGTAGCAGTTATAAATCAGTATGCCAAAGAGATGCACATGGTGTTCTTTGAAATAGCAACGACTGAAAGAAATGCTCTAATTTTTCCAGTCGCACAAAGGGGAGGGGGGGGAAGGGATTGTATCTATGTATCTAAGGGTTAGTTAGGGTCATCCAATGGGTATGGCATGATAGCAAATTCAAAAATTGACTGTGACAAACAAAGACAGAATGATGCGAGGGTGACGAGAGGGTGATGTGAAGATGATAAGACACTAGATCAGTCGGCTTCAAGTTTTGGAGTCAGCCACTTCATGCCTCTTTTCAGCCGCTGGGCGAATGGATCTCGAGCAACAGACGCGATCGGCTACAAGGACCATCATGTGACTTCCCACGTGACCCAGCTATGGCCCACTGCCAAGCAAGGCGTTTCGTATCTGGATCGCCCCCAAATTTGGCCCCCAGATTTGGCCCCCAGACTTAACTTCAATTTACTGGCATATGTCACACTTTTAGTACTAATTAACCCAGCTAAAAGCCCCTCGTCCGTGCTCTCTTTGAGCTCGGCTTAATAGTGCCTCAAAATTATAATTCAACAACTGCCGCAATGTTCTTTATCGAGACTAGTAAATAGCCGCGCGCATTGTGCAGTACGATAGCGTCGTGAACACACCCCGGTGCTATACAAGAGTTCTAGGCCTTGGGGCTCAGGCCCATAGGTGAGAATCCACGCCATGGTCAACACCAACAACTATTCCAACCCTGATCAATGGAGACGCTAACAATGCTAATCTATGTAGCAGTGAGGCTGGCCCCAGTCTTAAAATAGCAGCTTTAGAGCCATTGAATCGATGATCCGTTGAGATTGTCAGCTTCCAAGTCTGAGAAGGACTTGAAAGATAGTACCGTACACGTCGAACAACCGGTGGGCTTGGTATCATCGTAATTCACGGGCCAGACGGGAATAGCGATATCGACTATGTTTACTTCAAAAAGCGCCCCCAGATGGAACGCTATGGGACGGAGGAAACTTGAGACTTTCTTAGTTGCGGGTTGCTAAAGTTGTCACATCCACAACCCACATTGGTTGAAGCTAGCTGTTCTGTGGGAATTCGCTTGTCAAGACACAGGCAGTCTTAATCCATCCATGTAAGCTAGGCCCACAAACCCACCCAGTCGGGCGGTTTCTCAAGTTAATCCGTCTTTCTCTCCGCAGGTGGTGCTGAAGACTGGCTCTTGCCAGCAGTCTTATATGTCTTTCTTCGTGACGGCCTATACACAGTTTTCACGGCCAAGTCCGGGTGCGTTAGGGATAACACTGCGCCTCTTCCCCGCACGGGTATTTTTAATGAAATCAGTATCGATACTCATCGGATCATTAGCATGACGAGCTCACGCAGTGGGTGGGTTTCACGTCGCGATCAAACATGTCGAAAAAAGACATCAGAACGGTTGCATAGTGCGTAGAATTGTGTGCTAGCAGCTGTGCGTTTAAAGGTGCAGCATGCTACTCCCACGCATATGCATCGTCTAGAACAATGCATGTGTTCCACGAATGATTCCAACATATACATCATTCTTCCTTATGTTCATCCTCTCTTTTTTCTGTGCCCTCCTTGATTGGTCGACATTACTATATTCAGACGGCACTCCCTGGTCCATGTTGGTTTCGATTGTAAACATCCTAGCGCCGAAGGCTAATGATTCAGGACACAAATGCCGGCTCATATAGACCAGCATAAATACCTCCTGTTTCCCCTCTTCACTCTGGAGACACACATCTTTGAGTGCCGTTTTTCCTCATCTTTTCTATGAACTCTACTTTGCTGAGAACTCTACCTCATCACCACGGTACGGGCGCAATGCTGTTAGCAGTCACTGAAAATGACTGCACTGTCCGCTGAGAAGGGAATGAAAGCTAACAAAACTGTGCAGAATCCCCGTGTGTCTTGTGTCTTGGATCTTGAAGACTCACCCCTTCTCTCTGTTTTGTCTACCAACTGCTGGATTAGCAGGCCTTCCTAAGACCCATACTTTCCGGCCTTCTCGCCATCTTTCTTTTTCTCGGCTTTGCCACGTAAACTGCAACACACACTTCACGTCCCTCCCCTCCTTCCTCCCTCCAGTCTACTACTTTGTCCATCTCAATGGGGCCCTCGTGTGCCAATCTCCTCAGCCTGGGCGCTGAAGGCATTGTTCTGAGCACAATGAGCACGCCAAATGCTGTAAACGCCAACATCGAACACTACCTCAGAATGGTGAAGAACAGCAAGACCAGGAAAGCCAGACTCACGGCTGCCACCAAGATGGCTCATGACGACGATGATGAGTCAAGCGAAAATGGTTTCCTCAGCGGTGCAGATCCAACCGAGAAGTGGGACAGCGGTCCTGGAAATGAACTAGGCCCCAATGAAAGAAACGGCGATTTTGGCTATGGAAACAGCAGGCATGACAGCAACACCAGTCAAATGGACGTTGACGAACACTGCAACAAAAACAACTTCAATAGCACGACTGACATCTTTCTCTTGTGCGATCGCATTGCCCAGGTCACGGCAGCCCTTAAGACTATCAACACTAGCCACAAGCAACTGACGTTAGCGACCAGCCGAACCACAGACCCCAAGAGAAACGACAGAAAAGCTTACGATGAGGCGCAGAAAAGGCGCAAAGCCCTTGAAAATGTCCGGGACATATGGCAAGATGAGCTAAACTACCTAGTTAAAAAGCGTGACAGGGGGCAATATGTGAAGAACTACATACGGGAACAGCGCCTCCGGGGCATTCTTTACCACGACCAGACGGCTGCGACCCGGTTCACTGTGTCTGATATTTTCAACATCCCCGACCCAAAGCGGTCAGAGCCCCCTCCGCCAGGCACCAAAAATCATTACCGGACTCTTGAGGATGCGATAAAGGCAATGAAGTGGGAAGTTCCAGTATCTGAGCATTACATGATGGAAAGTAAGCTTCGCACTAGGCATCAGACCTGCGGCGGCACCCTTAGCCAAAAGGGCCCAGCACGTGTGTTGGCGGACCATGTGGTTTCGGTGCTGGAGCACATGCGAGTGAACAAGCTGGACCGTCCGGATCTGTCCCGCCTCAAAGACAAATCGGAGTTTCTCATCACCAAATACTGTATTGAGAATAATGAGCTGCCCCCGGCCGTCACAAGCTTTTGTAATACTTGGGGCCTGAGCGACCTGATGATGGTGGTGAGAGGGGCCCGCTCCATCTACGACACCGAGTCAACGATTTTTCTACGGCGTCTGAATGCTAGTCCTGACGGACAAAGGTTCCTGGCTTCCCACGCCAGCAACAAAGAAGGAGAGCCCAGTGACCTAGTAGACAATGCTCCACTGGTATACATGAATTCCAAGCGCCCATGGCCCATTGACCAAATGCCCAGGGACCAAGAGAGCTACGAAGCTGTTCTCACCTTGGAAAGTCAAAACATCAACGCCATTATGGACCCGAATACTGCCCCAGGCATGGCACACGGGGCAATCCAGTTGAGAAAACTTGGCCCTTGCCCCTACGATGCTCAGGTCATAACCGATACAGGGGGGCTGCTACCAAGCACGGAACACCGCGATAAAGTTCTGAAGAACAAACGTGTGGAAGCTAGGTGGAGTCGAGAAGCTGGGCCTCGAGTTAAAAAATCTAGAATATGAAGATGAGGAAATAGGGAAATATAAATCAGATACCCTGGTAGGCCTCTTCTCCTTTCGTATGCTTAGTCTTTTTCTTGTTATGCATCTGTGACTTCTGGCCCTTGATAAATTGAAAATTCACTAATCGACATGCCTGCTGTTGTATGTGCAGACCTGGGCGTGATGTGGGTTTTCTCATAGTCAGACTAATAGTATTACAACGCGAAAGGTCTGAGTGGAAATAGTCGGAGAGGAGAGTATTAACAAAGGATGTCGTCGAATAAGTAACGAGCAACTAGAAACCTGCGCAAAAAGTAGTGCAACTAAAAACTAGTGTAACAGTCTATACTTTTAACCTTTGCCATTTAGCTTCGTGGTTTGTCTCTACACCACGTTCACCTTGATCTCCATTTTTCTTGGTTGTCTTTGGTCTGTCCCATCAGCAAAGAAGCCCTGCCGTCAAGCAGCATGTGTAGTAAATGGCCTACAAGCATATTTGCTCTTGAAGTATTAATCATCCCGGCTTATAGATGGGGGCTTATGGTTTCAGGGGGCTACTGAAAGTTGGTCATCTCGCTCTTCGTCTCGATCCTGCTTATTGGCCCTACCTCAACTTGTCTTGGACTCCCCGCCCCGGTCTTGCTTGTTGCGCAGGTCTTTGAGGCACGGAGCATAGAAAATCTCTCCGGTGTATGCTAGCCATAGTGTCTTGGTGGCCACCACGGTCCAGAGAGCCACCACAGCCAAGGATAATACCATAGTAGTCACACGCATAAAGGTGCTATCGAGGCTTTTGGCTAGCTGTCCAGTGCATGTTGCCAGCACGCCGATAGGGAACGTGAATCCCCACCAGCCCATGTTAAAGGGGAATTTCTTAGTCAGTGCAATACTCAGCAGCGCGTTGCTGAGGACGAGCAGGCCAAAGCCCCACATTAGCAGGCCCATAAGCAGGCCAGCAAGATAGAAAAAGCGGCCGGCAATTAACGAACCGTCGGCGCTGCCATCGGAGAGCACGTCGCGTAAGAGGCCAGTCTGAGGAAATACTCTCAAAGCTTCACGGCCGAGACGTTGGATACCAAAGCCACCCTGTCCGAGCGGGCCGACGGGTAGAAATACAGATACGATTAACTCACGTGACGGTAGACTGTGGACAGTAAGGCGATGGAAATAGAGGGCGGTAATGACCATGCTGAAAGATACACCCAGGCCCCACAGCACATAGCTGGTGAGAATGGTGAGTTGCGCGTGCGACGCAGAGGGGAGAATGCTAGAGACGAGGGCGCCAGTGGACGAGGCGACAATAGTCGGCACAATGGGCAGCATGATACCGCCGGTAATGGTGTGTAGCCCGGGCTTGTGGAAGTGCATGCTGGGAAGGCGCAGGTCAGCATATGTCTAGAATCTTGCGGACACTTGTTTCTCTTTCGCTCATACTTACACGATGAACGGGATCCCACAGCACGTACTGACTGCTAGTGTCACATTAACCCACCACAGCACCCATGCTGTATAGGCCAGCCACGTGCCCCAATGACCGCAAGCCAGCACCATCATATTGATGATGGTCGAAAGGCCCATGGGAAATGTGCCAAGGAACAAGCTCTGCACTGGATGCATGACCATGGCCGACCAAATCTCGGGGTATAGTGAGAAGCGCACGATGCAAATGAGGGAGAAGGTAGCGAAAAGCACCACATTCAGCGCAAAGAAGACCCAGCTAAGCACCTCGATCCAATACGCATTATAGGGCAGTTCATGCAGCAGAATCGACACAATGCCAGTACCCATGGTAGCTGCAAACCATGAGGGTGTAAAGTTGCGTACTACTCGTCTCCAGCCAGCCTCCTCAGGCGCACGGCGGACCTCACACAGCTCTGTTTGGCCACCGGAGCCTGTGTTAGAATCGGCGCTGGTGTTGCTACACGCTGGCGCGGAGACGGACATGGCTCGGCCAGATGCTAGTTCGAAACGGCTGACTAAGCGTCCACACGGCAGCTCGACCATATCGCTGGGCCGGGGCCCGAGGACATTTTTATTATTGGAGGCTAGTGGGGAGCCTCCGGTGGAGGCCGTGATCGTCGTACAGCTCATAGCAGTATGGGATAGATGAGAGAGGAAACAGAGCAGAGAAGCAGAGAGGACTAGGAAGATGAAGAGCAAGGGCAGCGTCTTCTAGTGGTGAAAGTGAGCTGAGCAGCAATAGTTATAGACTGAAACAAAACAAAGGAGAGAATATGAAAAGATAAGAAGTAGTAAGAACAAGAAAAGGAGGGAAAAAGGGAAAAAGGGAAAAAAAGGGTTTGGCGAATTGTTCAGTACCTTATGTTGGTAGTTAGCGTTCTTTCTGGACCAGGTCGGCGATTAACTTGGTTTTTTTCTTTTTCTTTTCCTTATCAACAGCCACTCTGAGCCTCGAAAAGCCAGGAAAAAGATTACTCATAAAATCACGCAGAAGCTCACCCGAAAGTTAACTAGACAAATCTTTGTCTTCCTATGCAGCCTCGGCCCTAGTCCCCGGCTTCCAGCAAAATCCCGGTTCCTAAGCTGCTCCAAGCGGCTATAACGGGTTTAGTGCCATGTCATCCAACAGTTTGTACGTATGCCGGCACATGACTATCTCGCATCTATTATGTGGGTCTCCACAAGTGATGGCGGACATCACATAAAAAAGGACCAACGGTGGTGATGTTCTGCCTAATATAGAAGCAGTGGTGGCGTGCATATATATGCATCGCGACTTTGCTGATTGCAGGGCTTTTGTGCAGTAAACTCGGGTCCGCGGTGGGTTAAGCAGTAGATGGATTAGAAGAAGGCTTGCGTGCTTGTGCTGTTCATTCTGGTCTTGTAGCATGGCGAGGAAGATATTCGTAGCAAGCAGCTAACAACTGTAGCTGGCTCAGGGATATTGGTCTCTCTTTTCCAGAACTGCGTTGTGGGTGTGAGGATTGCGACAGGCCGGCGATCGCTTCATAGCAAGTGTCTTTTGGTATGCTTATTTGATAATCGTGTAGGATCGTTTCGTGGTATGCTAGTGTGTTGTCTATCTGCCTTCTCCTTTTTTTCCTGCGTTGAAACATACTTTACCAGTACATGCGATAGACTCGACATTTCTCGCATTAGATCGCCGTGCCTATATAGTTTTGTATCTGCGTGGGCTGCTTCTTTCAGATGTTGAGCCCCAGCTACTGCCAGCGGAGCCACCATGAAGTCTGGTCTTGAGGGGTTGGTCCTGTATTCCCATTCACAAGGATGCCTTTCTTCAAATCTCGAATTTTGGAGCAGTGCGCTTCCTAAGGAATACTTGTCACACCTGACACCTCGGACCAGCCATCTTCCAACTGTATAGGATCTGCTTATTTGCTTCTTGTTAATAGCGGATTATGATATTACCGTCAGAGTTTGCTAGCCCACCCCACCCAGCGGACTATTTGTAGATCAGCACCAAAACTAAGTAACGCTGACTAATCCGACAGCTGGTGCCAGGTGGACGGGACACGGTCGAAAATGGGTGACTAATATTGGCCCTTTCGTACCTTGAAGATAAAGGAAAATAATAAAATATACTCGCTAGAAGACTATACAAAGTTTTGCCTAGTACTCTTTACAATCGTGATCATGGCAAACCTTGAACTCATACAAACTATCGGATCCAGATGAGCGAATCATGATTGAATATATATGCTAGCAGCCTAGAATGTCAAAGGCTCTTGTCTGAGGCTTCGTCGTGTGTAAGAAATGGCCAACTCACTGCCCGCCGACCGCGATGTGCCACCAAGTTATTCGCATACAACAACCATGCAACCCTGGACCACTACTGCACTGCTTGTACTTGCCAGCAAGACTGCTATGACATCACCACGTCTAATGGAGGCACAGGGGCCACCTGCACTTTACCAAGTCTGCCGGTGGATAGCCAGAGTTTTCTGATGCACGAATATCAATGGCTATGACGCGAGAGTCTCTAGTGATTAGTGCTTTTATTTACAAGATGATGGATAGTGGTCAGGCGGCTATGAAAAGAAGGAGGGGGAGGATCAGTCTGAAGAAGAAGAAGAAGAGCATGAGGAGTGGGAGTGGCGGGAGGAGGAGAGGAAGGAGCATGAGGATAGTGATTGATTGATACCAGGGGGATGGCAAAGGCAGCAAGGACTAAGGAGTTGCACCTCAGCATGAGGCCTATTTTAGCCATGATTGCTTCATTGAGGAATCAAACCTCAAAGGTTCAAGCAAAATAAGGATAACAATATAACGCTGGGCTTTCAATGGCTTGAAGTGGAATCAAGCGCCCTCAAACTATTCAAGACTGAAAGGTATCTGATTGGTGGTACTCTACAGCCTGTGGATTTAATCACCAGCAAGACAGTTAATTAGGAATTTAATTCTAATATATTTAACCTCTACTGGAGTCACTCAGATCAAGGGATGCGAGTTAATTAGGAATATATAAAAAGCTTAATGTCACTAAAGATTAACAACTATTTAGCTTAAATAGTTAACTAAAACAAGAGTCTGTGTAGCCTGTCACAAATACGCGTGTAACATGTGGCTCCCAAACAAAGTCACTGTATTGCTCCCAGCCCTGCATGCATTACCTTCCCTTTTGCCCGCCATGCAGAGCTTTGAAATGCAGTGCGTTGTGCAATATCGAGGGTTTTTTTCTCAGTCCATGCTACTGGACAATGGCCCATATCCTCAACATCAGGGTGGTGTTTTCGTGGTATTTCAGTTGCTGTGATTGTCGTTCGTGGTAGCATTTATTTTATTAGTGCTTTGTGTATGAGATCTTAATGCTATCTTACGGCATTAACGTGAAATCGATTTTCCTTGCCACGACACCCGACCAGCAGCAAATAGAGTCACATTTCTCAAGCCTTTGAAGGAGAACAAAAATACCACATTGCAGCCGTAACTCTAGCATTCCTGTTTACCCTGATTAGCTGGTATTTGGGATGTGTAGTGTCAGCCTTTTGGTGTTGCTTCTTGTCAACTCAAAGCATAGCCCCATCAATAACTTACCCATTGTCACAACACGATACTGTGGTCTGCACGTACTCCTGGTTAGTCTATCTTTGTCTCAAGGAGTCAGACTCAAGCTGAATCGGCCCTACCTTTGTGGGGGTTTATAGTGCTACAGATTGGTTGATCCGATATGATGATTCCGTGGTTTTATTGCTGAGAAAATCCTTAATTTCAAGATCCGAGATTCGAGGACAAGATAACCCAGTTCATAGAAAATAAATCAAGGGCTCGTAAAACTCGAGATTTTCAGCCTCAATATCAGTTCTGTGAGACAGTTCTTGGATGGAAATCATTCCATAAAATGACGACAAAAATACTTTCGTAACATGGGGGCCGAGTCATGGTTACCCCTCAACTAAATGCAGTCAAACACCAGACCGGGCTCATTATTGCTCCGCAGGCCTTTGCGGACGCCGGTTTTATGGCTACCTTCAAGCAGATATAGGTTAGAAAATCTCAAGTGCCCCTAGACAATAGGCTATATCCTACTCTTCTGCTTAATACTGCTATAGTCAAAAATGGAAACTAGATGGCTTGAACGATGAAGTACAATGTAGAGGGCTTTGTCAGGACGAAAACTTACCTCAACTCGTGTCTATATTCCAATCATAACGGGCTATTGGCTGCCAATATGGCTAGAAACCCAACTCGGTGCAAAGAGACGTGCAGTACTTACTGATAGTTCAGAGGTGACGCCAGCTTCATTGACTTCTCGGCTTTGGATCGCATGTCCTCGGATTCTAGGAGAGACGAAACATCTTCATAAGACAAACATACCTGTTGTAGGAGAAGACACTCTCTGGACAAAAGCTACTGCTAGACGTAAGTGGACCAGCACGAGCCCTACGAAGCCGGCAAACGACATCTAGCTTATATCCAGTACGTCAAACACTAAATAGCTGTCTAAATCGCTAGAGATGAAGCAACTGGATGAGATTTGTCGCAGACTAAAGTGACAGAGGACGCATAGTCTGGGCCAGTGCGGCATGGCGGCTCGCCAAAGTCACCTACGGCCTAAATAGGGAAAGGCCCACGAACCTATCAGGCTTTTTGATCTCATACTTTCTTCCAGCCACCGAAGGTTTCGTGTAGCCCACTATGGCTACCGTTATATAATAACGCTCAAAACAAAGGTGCTTTCTATCAGGATTCTAAATAAATGAAAACGAAACATTACATCAGTCACAGCCCACTGCTTTTCTCCTCTTTCTAGATGCTTAATTCATAAATTTACATGTTCTTGAGTTATGGCGGTAAGAATTGGCCCCAAAAAACCAAGACTACTTGGTCAAGATGCGGTCCTCCGACTAAGGCGAAAGACTGTTAAAAGGTACGGCTGGCATGTGCTGTTTTGCTTTCCTGCAAAGTGTCGAAAAACAAGACGTTGTTTACCGTTAATCGGAAATTGCAAGAGAGGGTATCGGTATTCTAGCTGTATTCAGAGATACTGTTGAAACTTGCCATGGAAGTATTGAAGTTGAGTAATGATGACGGAGTATTTTTGCCATCACCCAGAATCACAGCAGGCAAACTATCACAAAAGACACTCTCTATGCTGGCGAGACGGATCTTCATCAACCAGCACAAAGTCTCTCAGCTCAATCTTGAAGACGCCGATCATCGGAGCCATGTTCCGTTGTAAAGCAGGAGTGTGGGGGACTACCAGCTAGTTCTCAAATGCTTGAAGATAAAACCACCGTCTCCCAGTTCAGCCACTGGATCTAATATGAAGCCCCCAACGATTTGATTCTTGGGTGTCCCTTTTGAGACCCCTCTTAATCTTTGCTCTATCAGCCAGCAGCTTCGGTGCCAATTTGCCCGTTCTCCAATGGAAGCAAGCAGTTTTGTTCCACGAAGGCCTACTCGCCGCAGAATCCCGATAAGTTTTCAGGCCTCATCGCCAAGCTTCTGTTGACCGGTACGAGCGGGCAAGTTCTACCATCGCTGGTGGGATATACGCTAGCAGGCGCTCTCGACTTCTGTGCGACCTAAGCGCCGGTTTTCAGGATGCCCTGATCTATTGCGGGTAAATACTACCTAGAATAACGCCACCATGCCGCTCTATTAACTCAAGTAGCCTTTGTCGCCAACCCATTCAAGCGAAAAACAAGCTACAGAGTACCAGATCTGAGTCATGTGACAAACACCGTGTAATGTAGCACAAAGACCACCTAATCTATCCGCATTTACCATCTGGTAAAATTCGATCACAAACATCTGCAGTCTTGATTCCCACGGATGGGAACTGGCCTAAAAAGGCAAGCCTAGCTACCTTCAATCCTTCTTGCACAGCCCTAACTGAGCAGATTCTGAGCCCTATCACGGGAAAACTCCCATCAGTGCATGGATCTTGTCTCGCTTGATAGAACGTGACAATCGGTGTTGACACTTGATGCCGAGAAACCATCGATGACACCTCACATTGACACGTGCACCAGTTGTCAGTTAAGCCCACGCTCACCATGAGATTATTCAGGTCTTGATAGAAGTATAACAAAAGAGCCCATAAAACCCGAAAACCCGAAAAAGAATTAAGCCTCCGCCCTGGATTTACTTCCAGTAAAACCCGCTGCCCTTCTAAGCGAAAAGAAAACCCAGTAATAACAATGAAAGCGCTCCCATCAGCCCTAGTCCAATCCCAATCCTGACTCCTCCACCCCCTTCTCCAACTTCGACTTCATGCCTTCTGCTTCAAAATCCACTGCAGCCCATCAACCATTGCTGCATCTGCCATCATTGCTCGAGGCAATTGTGGTGCTAGTAACCAAAAAGTATGCGGGTAGTTCCGTACCACATCCAGTGCCAACGGCCTCTGTTGCTGTCGCAGAAGCGCTGCATAGCACAGCCCATCCGCATACAGCACATCGTTAGTCGTCAGCTGCACCCACGTGGGGGGCATGTGCGCTAGGATATGTGACGGCGCCTCGATAGGCATCCTCTCGAGTCCGTCACGAGGTACTAGCCTCTTCATGTCGCCGGCTATGCTAGTGTAAAAGGCCGGTTGTGCCGTCGTGTGCATATGCCGCACGCTCTCGGGCACGTAATCACGGCCGCTCCACACATCGCTTGTCACGGGACATCGCAACATGGTGCCGCAAAATGGCACGCGCTGGTTAGCGTCAAGGCTAGTTTGCACCACATGCTGCGATACCAGTGATGCCAGCTCGCCGCCCGATGAGCTGCCGACTATGACGACTCGCGGCTTGGGCCCGGCCCATCGCAGTATCTGGTTGCACGCGTCGATAGCATCTGATAGACATACACTGCCGGCATAGTCTGGCAATAGCCGATAGCCCACCGAATACACGTGATAGTTTCCGACTAACAACTTGCGGCAAGAAAGCTCCTCGCTATCTGCTTCGCCGATCCATAGGCCACCGCCGTGATAGTACACAATAACCACGTCTGGTCGTAGGCCAATGTCTCTTTTTCTCGAGTAGCGTAAAATAGGCACCTTGGCCCCGTCCAGTGACGAGCTTGTCGCCATTCGCCTTACTTGGATGCCTTGGGCCAGCTCCGGAAATAGGCCGTCGGGAGCCAGCAGCCTTTTGTGCAAAGATCGGCATTCCTGCGCATATATCTGCTGCTTGATCTTGGCCTTTACTGAAACATGAGACTTTTTCTCCTTGATTGTTGTCTTGTCTGAGGCCGATAGTTCTGCCGACTTGGCAGCTTCGTAGTCGAGCCATGACTTATCGATGGATGGGCACTGCATAAGCACTAGTTCATCGAGTTCTGCAAGTGAGGGGTTGATAATCATAGAGGGAGGAGGTGCCATTGAGGAAGCCATAAACGACCCAGCATAACGCATAACAAACAAAGCTATCGTAGCTAATGACAATGAGTCCTTCAAACCACGAAAAAAGGCTATAGCATGTACAATAGGAGCCAAGGAGCAAGCCGTAATCCAAATGCACAGTTGAGGGTCGTCAAATGTAGACGACCCTGATCTGCATAACACACTGATGTAAGTGAAAGTTATAAGTTGTGTTGCTTCAAGAACTGAAAGCAGGCATCCGAGTCCGAGTAGGTTTTGGTAGAGTAGGCTTATCCAAGCTTCTGGATTGAAAGAAAAAGTATAATGAAGGAAAGGAAAAAGGCCAGAGGAGCTGCAGCATGAAAGAAAGCTTTTTTTTTCAAGCCAATACGTTGGCTGCTAAGGAGAGCGGAAGGATAGATAGAGACAAATGGAAGAGAGTTTGTTCTGAGGCAGGACAGGGTTCCAGCCTCGAGGGAAAGAAAGAATGGAAGAGAGAGGAGAGGGGGTGTGAAGAGAAGAAAGGAAATGAAGAAACGGGCGAGACGAAGAGAAAGGGTATTGATGTACTCATGTAATTGATGATGAGAATTGTTAAATCAAGAATAAAAGCCCGATAGAACAAAGGATGGTTCAAACCTGGAACAAGAGAAAAAGAAACAAAAAAAAGAAGAAAAAAAGAAAAAAAAAAGACAAAGGACTAACTAGGTTGCAGGCTCTCCAAAGGAACGGCAGGCTTCTAGTCCTAATGTATTAGAAGGAGAGAAGTAGCTTGTGAGAGCGAATAGTAACAACAGTGCTAATGCTTTAGATCACAACAATGCGCACAAATCACATCACAGATCACATATGCCTGTGAATTCAGCCGTCCCATAGACCCGGGCTTTCTTTTCCAGCTCATCGCATCGTTCTTTCCTGGCGTCTTGGACTCGGCTTGACTTGACCCGTCCGTCTGGTCTGGCCACAACCCAAAGAATCTCGACTGTCATGTTTTGAAGCATGCACATGTTACATGTTGAACCATAGAGCAAACAAAACAAGCAGCCAAAACAAGCAGCCAAAACTGCATAACTGAAGCGTGCAGGGGTATTCCAGCTGCTTGACTTGAGCAGACGTGAGAAACAAGTCAGTAAGGGGTTCAAGTCCCCTCAGTTGCAGTTCCCCAGTGCTGGGCCTGACCCTGGCTGCCTTTATGCTAGGAGAGGGGGTGCTTCCATCCAGTCTTCGAAGAGGCAAGCGATCCCCGAGTTTCTGATCTGACAGGTCATATATTATAAGAAAAAGAAACAAGCCAAGGCCATTCAAGACAAGCAGCTTGTCAGCCCAGCTAGCTCCAAGCCCGAACTACACCGTTGGTCGAAACCTAGAATCCAAGTCTAGAGTCCAGGGATTCCCAGATTCTAGGGAAGCAATTTGTGAAAGCAGGAGCGCCTAGTGGACAAGAAGACGGAAGACGAAAAGGCGAGCCAAGACCAAACTAGCCTATTATCAGACAGCAGGCGACCATTGGAGTTGGCCTAATACGACCAACACGCTTTTTTGCAAGTGATCGACTATAGAGATGAAATATAGTCACCCTTTACCAAGAAATGATTCAGGCCACTCACTAGCCATGCCTAAAAAAGATGCACATCCATCAGCCATCATTTTCCCAACCTATCGACTTGCCTTTGGTTGGATAGGAGGCTGTTCCCAGCTAAAAACCTCCTACCCAAGGTCACATTCAGCTCCGTGACAAGTCCTTGGCCATCTCGACCCGAAACAGAAGGATGGCAGAGAAAATAAAGTCGACACACTCCCCTCGCCGATGGTATATGTATAGAAGAGGGATAAAGCGAGAAGAGAGCTGAGGTTTCTATTCCTTGCCTTGCCAAACTCCGATTCGTCAACCCAAGGAACCTAAGACGAAGGGGCCATTCTGCGAATGAGTTGACCACCAAGCATGGATGGTGTAGACCTTATCGACGCCATGGGGGTGGAGGGGAGGGGGGGGGTCAGCTGGACCCTTTTCGTTGCTGGGAATCTTTTGATTTCGCGCGATAGGAAATTAAAAGGGAACCCAGGAGCAAGAACAGGGCCATCTCCTCTCAGATGAGCGAACCAATAGTCAACAGTTAATAGTCCAGCGCAAGTCAGGACACTCAGGGTTTATCGAGAAGAGAGAAAATCTCGAGAATTATCATGTGCTGAAAAACATTAGCGCCAAAAAAAAGATGAAAAAATAGAAACAGAAAGAGGAGGCCGTCGAGACCATAGATAACCAAGAGGAAGAAAGCCCCAGCTCGGCCGATCACAGTCATCACATGAGTAGGCGATCGAAAACTAGGCCTCTTTGAACCAAGGCGGCGGGTTTTTTCCTTGTTATCACAGGGACTTGTCAGGGACTTGTATGTACATGGTATGTATGGCGATGACGACGACTATTGTAACAATGGTATACGATGGGCACAATAATCATCTCAACCCTAGCATAAACCTCCTTCTCCTGCATACACCACCAAACTGCAAGCCCAACCATCCAAGTGCTCGTCACTAGATAACAAACACCCAGACACCGAACAACAATATAGGATTAGGTGAGACAAACCCTCTTGCATTCGCCTATAGGAACCTGCCTCAGCAATGACAGCTGACATAGGACAGCCCCAACTCGGATTAACGCACTCGAGCATTGTCTTCCATTCCATTCTTATCTCAGTCTGAACGCTCTCTAGCCACTCTTAAAACGCCAACAGGCTCAATCATACGCCAGCATCCCTTTTTCAGCTTGACTCAGAAATCATGACGCATATCCATATTTTTGATAGAATATCAGAATGCCGCCCCCCCCCCCCCCCGGTAGAGGCGACATGACACGATGCTGATATCTCCTTCCTGCATTGAGCAAGTAAATTAACCGCCCCAACAAAAGACAAAGCACTGGAGAAGATAGTCAAAAGATAAAGGCATAGATGACAAAAGTTCACATATTCGGCTAAAAGAGTTGTTTGGCTTCCCACCATAACGCCGCCCAAGCCCAAGTCTTGCATCTACGAAGGCTAAAGTACACATTGCATATCTGCTAGGGCAAAGGAATACAAAGAGAAACAGAGTTGATGTCGGCGTTGAGGTCGGATAGATGTTGGGATTCGATATTGTAGCAAGGTATGGAAATCGGACAAGGCTTTTACAGAACAGCCAGATCGCCGAAGCGCTCCTATACGTGGAAGTAGAAGAATAACAAGACGTTAGCATATGTTTCGTCCACCAAGATAGACTCCAGAGTATCAACTCCGAGCATTCCGCCCGTTCCTTTTCACCGACCCGATAGCCATAGTCGGGCATCTCTAGACAATCCACACTCCCAATAAAACGCACCTTGTATCCGGGGACAACCCAGCGGCCCTTGGAAACCATCTGGGAAGTCTTCTCGTCAATAGAGGGCTCAGCGGCAACGACATCCTCAACAGTAAGGTCCTCGAACGGCCGGGCGGTCTCGATGTTGGTTAGAGTCTTCTGGAGGTCCTTGAGCTCCAGGTCGACCTTGGTCTTGGTAGCCTCGGCATTCTTAATGGCCTCGACCTCGAAGGCCTCGATGGCCTTGATCTGACGGGTAACATCGTAGGTGGTGGGCTTGAAAGAGGCAAAGCGCTTCTCGATCTCGTCGACAACGGCCTGGTTCTTGAGCACGCTACGGTAGTGCGAAAAGTCAACCATGGTCGGCATCTCACTCAGCGCAGTCAGCTTGCGGCGGGCTTCATCGTTGCGCTTCTTGAACGCCTGCAGTGATGAGGCCGTCTGGCCGCGGAGGCCCAGGGATGAGGCAACCTTGACCCAGTCAAGCTTGGTAGCAGCGCTGCGCTGCAAAATCGCCGAAAAAGAAATCACATGAATTAGCTTCAATTGGTCATGTAGTTCGGTCCAAGTGTTCTTGCTTTAGAATCTTTGTAACTCCCTTTCTCCCTGTTCCCAAGATTGCCCTGTCTTCTCGCGTTGGCCAATAGCCTCTTGCCCACGACATCGTAGCCTCGTCCTTCCAGTCCTCCTCTTCAACTGGCGATTTCTCCATGTCTCCAAGCCCCGCACATCATGGGTAGCAAAATAAAAACGGGGAAAAAATAAAAGATCACACGTACCGTAGCCATTGTGAAGGTTTATGAAAGAGGTGTGGTTAATTGGGATTAGACGCGAGGTTCCTATTTCGAGAACATTCAAGCAAGCCGTCTTGAAATAATTGTTTTCGCCTAGCTTTGACGGGGGCTTCGCCGACCTGTCCCGAAACTTTCTGACTAAGCAGAAAACACCCGTCACGTGATTTTGCGTTCGACGGTGATAACCCGAAGCTTGAGACTTGATTAATCTTCAAATACACTTGTAGTCTTAGTAGTGTATAGCATGCACCCATAGTGTGTGCATTGTAGCAAAGAAGTGATTTTCCGACAAACTAATTTTATTTTTGTATAATTGAGCTAAGAGCTGTTATTTTAGCAACAAGCTGTGTTCTATCTATCGAGGAGCCCTAGCCCGCCATCACAGGCACAGAGATTTGGATCCGCCGTCATCGGCGTGTTCTCAGCCATTGGATGCTAACAAGATGGACTACAAGCTATTACTACAAAAGGTCTGTCACACGCACATAGTTTGATCAAAATTTGGTGACAACTTGGATGAAATGCTGAACCCAAACCTTGGGGACTGCGTGTAAGTGACTTTTTTTTATGAATCAGGTTCAATGCTGAACGGAATGGTGATACACCAGGTGACAGAACATGCAATTGAGACCTCTTTTGCCATCGCGACAAAGGGGTTTAAATGCTGAGTGCCATGATGGAGTTGACTATATCGTTGTCATTCTCCCTTAGGGCTTTGATGGCCTTGTTTCTTGAGACAGAGGCCTGGGTCATGACTAGTTCGATGTCCTTGGCCTCAATACCTTCCTCATCGGCGGGCTCCTCATCCTCCTCCTCTTCTTCCTTCTTAGCCTCCTCCTTCTTTTCCTCGCCATCGTGGTCGTGGTCATGGTCGTGATCGTGGTCATGGTCGTGGTCGTGACCGGCGTGGTCATCGTGGGCAGCGGCAGCCAGCTGTGAAGCAGCGGCCTGCTGGGCGGCAGCGTTGATGTCCTCAATCTTGGCCTCACCGAAGACACTATAAATAAATGTGCGTTAGCCACCGGGCCCAGTAGCAAATACTGACAGGACTTTGAATGCTGCTTACATGTAGGTGTTGCTGTTGGGAGACTTGTAGACCTCGGGGTTGTTGATGACGAACAGAATCTGTATCAGCAGTTAGTACCAAATGCTTCAACAATGCTAATTGAAGTTGGTATACGCACGTTCTTGGGGCGGCGCAGGGTCACGCGGGTGATGCCAGGGACACGAATCAGGTGCAGCTTCTCAATGGCCTTGCGGGCCTTCTTCTCGTTGCGAGAGTGGACGACGGCCTGAGCACCGGCGGGAAGAGAGCCCTCGCCAGCCTCGATCTCAGAGTCAGAGCTGTCATCTTCGTGCTCCTGGACGACGACCTTCTTGGTCTCGTCGGCAGAGAGTTCCTCAACGCGGGGGTCAGACATTTTGAGCGGGATGTGGACTAGAGTGCGGGGGAAAAGCCAGGCGGGTTTGATGATGTTAGTGATATGGTGCAAAAGTATTAGGCTTTTGCTATTTCAAACCCCTCATTTAATTTTTTCCTCTTGCTTTCTCTCTCTCTCTCCCTCGGCCTTGTGCTTTTCTTCCGCAAGTGCTTTAATTTTACTTGTTCTGCCACGCCAAATCTTTAGCCTAGGTTTTGCTAGTGACTCGTATCTGTGGGATCAAATTCTCCTGTTGACTGCAAAAAAAAAGCTTTGAGCACGAGCAAGAAAAAGCCATCGGCCGAGTTGAAAAGAGCAAGATCACATATAGAGAGAGTACAAGCAATGTGCTAGTGCAAGTTTCCATTTCGTGCATGAGGTGGGTTAACATACCGGAGGTGGGTGAACTTGGGGGAGGAGGGGCTTTGGTGATGTGTTGAAGAAGCTAGGTTTGGCATAGGTAGAAAACTTCGAAATGCCACAGCCAAATCAAATACCTAGGGTTTGGCTGCATACTACGTCGTGGGTCAATGCTACCACCACCAATCAACCTAAGCGTCTAATCCTAGAGGCCCCATTGCCTCCACATTCTAGCTGTCCTATAGTGAAGCAAAATAGCCCGTATGTCCTATCGTTTATCTTGAGATTTGCTTAGTCATTTTGAATTCACATTCTGGAGAGTTGTGCGCGACCGATCTGGGCTGATAACGATAAGACTTTTGCTTAGATAATAAAGAAAGGGGAGAATCGAGGTCACATGCTTAACAATTAACAAGAAGATTTGGACATTATGAAGGTGAAGTGGCGGATATCAAAGTAGGGCTATAGCAAAGGGATATAATTAGATTGTTTGTTAGATAAGACTAAGATATAATGGAGTAGATGCGTATGAGCGTCGTTGAATCAACAGAACACAAGCCATGGCGGCGATGACAACGGCAATAACAGCAGTAGCACTAAGCTTATCCAACACGGGTTCCTATTACTATGTATAGGGTACGCCAACGAGAGGCTCGTTTCGTCTCCATCGTCTTACACGTGCTGGTCAGTATAAAAAGAAGGAAGTAAAAAAAAGACACTGGGCGAAATGCGAACCAAGACCACTACTGACGCCGTTATCAAATGGGAGAGGGTGGTGATGTTGTAATGTTTGGTGTCATGTTCCTCTGTTGGAAGGAGATAGTGGTGTAAAAAGAGTTGTTTGGCCGAAGCACAACACGGCAAAACGAATCCGGGCTGTCAGCTGATCCGTTATTCCTAATATCCTACTATTCAAGACATGTTTTCTGTCACCACTCTTCGTCCCGCCAAGGCAGAGGGAATAAAGGGTGTCGAAAACAGAATCAACGTTACAAAACACAAGCACATCATCATCCCAAGAAAAGAAAAGTGAAACTCCTATCCATCAATCCTCTAGTCGCCCCCGCAAGATACAATAAAAAGAATGTGCTTTTTTGACTTTTTTTATTCTCTTTCCGAAATTGTGTCCCGTGGTTGTTTGTTTTAATTCTTCGTTCGCAAAACAAAAAAAAGGTCGCAATAAGAAACAGTAATTTATTTTTCTTTTAAAGCGTTTACGCGGTGGCCTTAACCTTGGCCAGAGCCTTGCGCTCCTCGAAACGGCGCTGCTTCTTGAGGCGCAGGACCTTGAAGCGGTCGAAGTCGGTCAGAGCTCTCCGCTTCTCGATCTGCTCGCGGCGCTTGAACCAGTTGCTCTGCTTCCACTTGGCGTCGATCTCAGCAGCCTCCCAGAACTTCTTCAGGGTAGCCTGGCGGGCACCACGGGGAAGACCCTTGATGACCAGCTGGGACAGAAGGCAGTCGGACAGGGGAATCGACTTGCGGATGACAGCAAGCTTGGAGTCGGAAGAGGGGCCCTCGACGAGAACCTATAAGACGTAAGAAAAATATGTTAATGACTGGACGCTTGATCAAGTGTTCGTTTGTTTATATTTCAGGAATCAAGCCTTAGTCCAAGGAAAAGTGGGATGGGATTGAGCTCGCCAAAGTTGCATTCCAAGTCCTTTATCCCAAGTTCGAGTGCCGCTTCTTTTTAGTCGTTAGATCGTCATCAAGACTAGTCAAGAGGTGTTTTATGATTTCAAGTTTATTTGCAATTTGTTGGGTTCGCATGATGAAATTCGAAATAACAGATAGACTAATAGTGAAACTGAGCCGGACACACTTCGTGGGAACTCGGGCTTGGAGGCGGGATTGGCGCTCGTCGTATGGAATCAATGCAATTTAACGGGAATCTAGAAAGTTGCGGAAAGAAAACGTACGCGCTTGTGATCGATAATCTCGACAATGGCGGCCAGGCGGCCAGCGTCAGGGTGGGCACCCTGAACAAGGACGACGCGGCCGACTTCGACCAGACGCCAGCTGGGGTTCGTTACCGTCGCTTCGGCCATTTTGAAAATATCTGAAGGTTGAAGATGAAGAAGATTAGACGGCGAAGTTGGGAGGGAGCCAAAATATGAATGTTTAGTCGGGGTTGTCGAGGGGGAAATGGGAAGTCTGATAGACAGATAGTTTGTTTTTGAGGGTTTGGAGGTAGGATGTTCACATACCAAGAGCTTGGTGATGACTCTCAACGTTGTGTGGTTGGTTTGGGTTTCCACAATGATAGACCAGACTTGCTGGACGACGATTTTGCAGTCTGTGGTCCCACGAGAAATTTGTGGAGCCGAGCCCTAAGTTTTACTGTAAAAGTGTGCGGGCTCACCGAGCCAAAAAAAGAAAACGAAAAGAATTCAGAATACAGGGAAGGATGCAGTGTGGCGCCCAGTTCATATCGCCCCAGTCACGTGATACTGCCCCACCAGTGCAAATTTTCGAAGAACGGCAATTCTTTTTTGGTGACTATAAATACTTGACAGAAGGCGCACGCTTCTCGTACCAAATACTCACCATTTTCTATGATTACCAAGACTTTTGTGCGCTTTGTTTGCAGACTCTTTGGGTTGATGATCCAATCCAGTTGGATCATCTTGCTTCTTAAATCCAAGAGCAGCCCGTCTCAGTCACGAAGCCTACTAACATTATTTCTCCAACAGCAGGTTCTGTGCTGCAAATTGTGCTCTTCAGTAAGTCGCCTTTTTCCAACTGTTGCTTCCCCCACTCTGTTCCTGATGAGGTAATTTGCGTTTGATTCTTACTGTTGGCGCCCTCGCCGGGGCTGCTATAGCAGTCGGTTAAATGACATTTATTTCTTACATATTCTGAATCACTACCGTTCATCCACGCATTCAAATGGTCTTTTTTTTTGCCGAGCGATTAGCTAACCGCGTTAAAGCCTTCATAGTGTAGTTTGTGTTAATGAAGTTGGTGCAGTCTATCGCTTGGAATTATTACGTAGCGCTATCAATAAACATTTAAGTCAACCAAAAAAATTTTAAGTTCTTAAATCTTGGACGAAGTAATCCGCCTCACATCTGTCGTGATATCATACCTATGTACGAAAATTGTATAAATTAACCCTAATCGTAAGCTCAGGTATTGGTGCCCCACTTTCTAGCCATCGATTGAGTTACATCAACAGTGAATTTGAGAACATGCCCGCAACAACAGTAGCTTCCAACATTCAACAGACTTAATATTTTTTTCAGAATGATTCGCTTTGTAAGTTTGTGCCCATTTACATAAGAATGACACACGCTTACATGGTACATACAGCCCCGTGCTATCGACATCATCACACTGTTCAGCAAGGCTGGCTCGCCGGCATCTACGCGCATCGCGCAGTCATTGAAGAATGCGGCTATTGCTTCAGCAAATGCGGAGTCCAGTATGCGTTTGCCGTTTGAGGTCGATGTGACTGAGCAGGCACCTACAGAGGACCAGGTCCGGACGATCCTGAGCTATGTCGGGGCAAACGGCATCTCAAGTATCATCAGCGGCGCTACCTCGGAGGCAGAGGCGTTGAAGAAGTATAAGCTAGCCCCGGAGAGTTTCCAGCGCCCAGTTGTGAGTATAGCCCTGTGGTTTCGACATGTAATGGCTTTAGGGCGAGAAGATGTGCATTGCTAACTGACGGATGTAGGTGGTTGACTGGAATAATGCCAAGGTGGTTGCGGGCGAGAATGAGTCGGAGATTCTCAAGATGGTTAATGCTCAGAAGCAGGCATAAATTTGGGGCAGCAATGACTGGCATTTTGCCTATTATCTCAGCGCGAACACGCAAACTTTGACGTCTTCCCGCAAGTCTTTACCTCATGACAGCTACTCCAACACATTGTACCGTACACAGCAAATTTACTAGTCCACAACGACCTTCTCCACAACGCAACTGAGGCATTATAGAAGCAAGAATAGTGCGTTTTGCTGCATGTTATTCATGTTATGTATTGCTGCGATGTCTACCTTTTAGTAGACGAGCTGCACCTTATGCCTGGAGATATGGAGACAAAGGCTCCTCTGGTTTCTGATCTGTTGTTTCCCGAAAATGAATGTGACTGTATGTTTCTGTTGGTAGGTTGATGCGGCCTACGGCGAAAGTAAGACTAGTTTATGCGGCTTTGACAAGGCCGACAACAGCGTCTTCAATTTGCTTGTCGGAGAGACCTAATACATTAGAGCTGGTAGTTAGCATATAGACAGGGCAGATGGGAGCAAGATAGAGATAGACGTACCTTCGAGGGACTGGGTCTTCTCAATGCCAAGGTCTAGAAAGACTGAAGTTAGTAATTTGTCGTTCGGCTACGAAGCCGGGTTGGTGGGTTTTGTACCGTAGCGCGCGAACACACGCGAAGAGGTGCCGAGGGCCTCGCGAATGAGAATGGGGGTGTTGGGGTTATTCTTCTTCATGGTGGGATACGCGCGGTTTAGAAAGGTCCTAGGGGACGGGCGAAGTGGATGTTAGTTGGCCGGACTTGGCGGAGAAGAGGAACAGGAGTGAGTCGGTCATACCTGGTGGCAGCACCCTTATCGGAGGCGTTGCAGAAGAGGAAGCGAAGCTCCTTGACGGCGGTATTGAAGGCGTATTTGCCTGACATTGTGCATATATATGTAGAGATTGCGTTGAGTACGGCAGCTAGAGAAGGTCCAGAGGCGGAGGGCGCAGAAAACACAAAACGGATGAAAGGGTCCTTTGCGAGGCTAGGCCTGAGCTAGACTAAGGGTACCCAACCCTAATACTGGCGGGGCTTGTATACTAATTTCAATGATTCAGTTACAATAACCTCTCATTGAATGAATGAATCATAATTTTCAGCGCCGAAGAAAACAAGGACACATCGTTTATTGCATTGGTGATATCGTATATTCAAATGAGTAGATCAAGGTGCTTATAATAAATGTAACACACGCCAACAATGCGACGATCTGGCTGATGTGCAGTGCAGTATGAAGCTCAAATTTGACTCTATTTTTGCCCCTCTACAAGATAAGCCTTGAATCCGTCTTTCGGCCAGTTTAGAATTCTTTTTTTTTCTTCCTCTTATCTTCTTCCCGCCCGCCAGTCAGCCCGCTAGCCAGACAGCCTCGACAACCACAAATACTGGAACCTCCTCGAGCCGCATTCTCTTCCTACATTCGTTGTTCTGTATTTACACAGCACAAAACGGCAAATAAGAACAAGATATATTCAAAATGTCTTTTACCACTGCTGCCCGCTCTGCATTCCGCGCTTCCACCGCGCGCCCTGCTACCACTGTTGCCGGTAGTGCTTTCCGGTCTGCAGCTCCCCGCGCTACGATATCTAGCTTCTCGCACCAGGCTGCACAGAAGACCTTCAAGCGGGTGTTCCAACAGGAGGCTCGGCGGTTCCAGAGCACGGTGGCTGAGCAGCCGGCACAGTCGTGGTTCAAGCGCATGTGGGATAGCCCTGTTGGTTTGAAGACTGTTCATTTCTGGTGAGTGTGTGCTATGTGGCATAACTGTAGGAAAAGCCGAGAGCGGATCATGGTGATGATGGTTGTGGACGTGGATGCCGAGGGCGGCCGTTTCGTGCGGCTGGTCTTGCCTCTTTAATCATGCTCATGCCCTTGCTTATGTGCCATTAACTAACCGGTGCTTCGTACTTCCTAATAGGGCTCCCGTCATGAAGGTTAGTTGCTGCCGCTGAGGCTTATTCTTCTACGATAAGCTCCCATCCGGAATTCCCCCACTCTACGACTCCGCTTCTGTACAAACCAAACATCCATGAGACTGACCTGCATCTCTTGTGTAGTGGTCCCTTGTCCTAGCCGGCATCTCGGACTTTGCCCGCCCCGCTGAGAACATTTCGGCCACTCAGCAGTTTGCTCTCATGTGCACGGGAGTCATTTGGACCCGCTGGTGTTTCATTATCAAACCTCGCAACATGCTGTACGTCCTTGATCCCTATTCCTGACTGCCTTCCTGTGTATCTATTTGCTCTTTTTTTGTATCATAAAAGGGGATGGATCTTTGGTTAACATGTTCCCCCGTAATATAGTCTTGCCGCCGTCAACTTCTTCGTCGGTCTGGTCGCCATCATCCAGCTGGGCCGTATCGCCATGTGGCAGAAGTCACAGAAGAACAAGGAGGCCGAGGAGGCTGAGGCTGTGCCTGTCAAGGCTTAATTAAGTTTCCCAGTTTGATGCTTCTGTCTCTGTTCGTCCTATCCATCTACCTCTTGATCTCTGCTACCGTGTTGTGTCACTCACTACTTTACCGCCTGGTCGCCATTCACTCTTCATAAGGCCCCTTGCTTGTTTCTGGTTTTATTCGTTTCTTTTGTACCACTGTTATGCCAGCTGCAGCTTGCCGGCGAGCTTATGTAGACATGTGTACGTACTTGCGTATGCACATTTTCGTTTGGCTTCATGTCTCACATCCTCGAGTCTTGAAGAATCTTTGTATCTCCATCCCCGTACGCCTTTCGTGTTTGTGTCCTAACTTGTCACCTAAGGACGTGAAATTCCAAGGTGTAATCTTGGCTATGTTCTATTTCACGGCTTAGATATTGCCTCCGTTTGATGTCATGTTTTTGGTGCTTGTCACTTTTTAAGCGAATACTATCTAGATGTGGGTTTTATGAAGGTCTTAAGATTAGGATGTATATTGCCTACCCTTTTCCCTGCCTGCAGAAACCCATCGAGATAAGCTTAGGAAGACAAAGCTGGTCATGGCTATTTCCACCATACTGGCGTTTGCTATGCCCTCATATTGAGGTGTACGTATTCCATATTCTGCTAATCCGGCCATTCCAACGAAATCGACTCAATTTAAGTTCTCCATGTTGATTATTACAAGTAACAAGACTGTTTAGAGCACCGTAAACTGATTAGATCATGTCGAGGCTATAGAAGTTGGGTTATGCAGTCCCTCTACCGAAAGTCTGCTATTCTTCATAGGAATGTGAATAAGACATAATTGTGGTGAACGGCAAAGGGAGTAGAGGCTAAACAAATACGCCGACAGGTGAGATGGAGAAAGTCGCTAAGAGAAAGTAAGTGTCAAGATTGAAAGGAGAGGCTTGTTGTCTGGATCAAGTAGCCTGGCACAGGGTGCCTCTTTGATCAGCAGTGAGAAGGTTGTTATTTTGATAAGAGGCCTTGGAAGTGCGTTGTTGATGGATTACTGAGGTTGTATGCAGCTGAAAGTATAAGCTTGCGTAGAGACGGCTAGAGGCATGAGCGCATGGGTATGTGTATCGCTAGATATATCTAATGACACACTATTCGAATAATACCTTGTGACCTCAAGGAACATCTTTCGGTGCTTGGTTGCACAAAGATGAGCTATGAAGTAGTTCTACTTACATCTTATATTCAACTTCTTTTTGCGGGCCATAAAGACCTAGACTACTCGATTCCTTGACATTGGCCATTGAGGATGCCTGGGAAGCGCATCAAAAGACGGGTTACTAACCAAGCAAGAGCATAAACAGCTTCTCAGTGGAGCCTGATGGTTCTGGGATTCATAGAGTAGAGATGTGAGAGGCTTAAGCAGGGCCGCCCTGGCAAGAGTCTTTCGATACGCTTTATCCTGATGTGAATACTGACTATGACCCAAAGAATGGGGAGCTTTGCTTAGAAGTCGACCTGCTCAAAAAATGTTTGCATGTCCTTGGCACGAGCTTCTGACGAGAGGATTTCCTCAATTGTGGGCTGTCCCGTCTACCAGAAAGAAGTCGTGAGCATCATTTGTTTGGCGTTCCATAGAGAGACGAGGTGGGAAGGATAGTTTTAGAAGACCGAACGCGCAATGACTCTGAATCTTGAAATATAACTCTCTCCTTCTAGCTCTTGAACTTAGTGTCATGTCCGGGAAAACATTTCAACCGGGTTATTTGTGAAAGGGCTGCCAACATCGCGAATAGCATACTGCTCTTTTGGGCGAGTAGTCTTAATAGCGGAGTATAGGCTTGCTAGGCCAGGGCTTATCCCATGCCTTAAAGTAGCCCAATTAAAAAAAAGGCGATGCCGGGGGCTATGTGGTCTCTTGTAAGCAACGTGCTACTGCAGAAGTCAATGTCATGGCGTAGCTGGACAAGGTGACGTTTGGAGAAGCTAGGAATGTGTGGGCATATGTTATTCAAGGGGAATGAAGCCTGGAGGATACGGCTTACGTGGGACAGAGAACTATGGAGTGTATGATGTAGAGCTTGCAGGCACATTGGAAGGCTTGAGGATAGCTACCTTGGAATGTTGTATCTTTAGCAAATGGAAGTGAAGTCTTTAACAATAACCGAGCTGCGCATGGTTAGTTCGTGGTTTTCGATTCCCCGGTGCTTTGCTAGCAGACTAAGTCTTCGGAGCCGCGCTGGTAGTTCCCCTGTGTCGCTCTACAAAGCATTGGATATAGTCAATGATGCTTTGTGGCGTCAGAGGTCGAGGTTTTTGCTTCGATTATGGGATGCCAAAGATCTGTCTGGCCATGTTTGGCTTCACATGAAAGGGCAAGTACTGGGGCCGTGTGATTACTATTAGGATTACGGTCACGGCATAGGCCATTATGGTCATGTAGAGGAGGGCTCCCGGATAGGTTGCCTGGTTTGTGCTGTGTTACAGTTTCCCAGAGGCCGTTTGGGGATGCAGCAAGCAAAGTAGGATACTAGCTAAAATGGTAGCTGTACTTACGACAAGAGAAGAAGTGTGAAGGCTGATAGGTGGACATAAGAACCCGAGTTGTACAATGTTTAGAAACTTGTAGGAAGCAAAGTTCTCAGCATGTATTTGATCAGATGAGACGGGGATTTCCTCACAAGGCAAAAGGATACATCGGTGGTACTCTAGCTCTGCCAATCCCTCTTTGTATCTGATATTCGCATGACATTACTAGCGTTCTAGAAAGTACTGGGCCGTCAGTTAGAGGCAAGGAACAGGGGGTCGTTATTCTCTTCGGTTATAGGAATCAAATCACGAACCTCAGTTTCGAGATCGATCAGGGATAAAGCCTTGTGATCCTTTGTCTTGGTAAAAAGGGTTCTCAATGCAGCTCCTTCCATTCCATCGCTTTGCCGTTCGTTTTACCAAATCCTGCGCGCTCTGCAGATGCTGAGTTTGTTTGTAGACGTCATCATGTCTTCCGGCTTGCTAGTTTCCCATACTGAGAGGTGAAAGAGTAGGTAGTTGAGTTGACGAGTGATCCTAAGCCTTGTGCGCTAGGTAGTTCTTACGAATGGCACGTCGGGCGAGCTGCTTTCGATAATTAGCCCATGCTTGAAGTGCTTCGTCTTGAGATTTTCGCTCTAGCCACCGTTGTGCGTGGATTAAGGCCTCAGACATGGATTGAGGGCACAGCTGTCGCAAATTCCGCGAATCAGCCTGGTAGTTGACTAGTCGTCGGAAATCTCAGATGGCCCTATCAGCATTCTAGGACTTTCGTTTATGCCCTTTTGCAAGAGCATCGTAGATGGTGGCCATATTCGCCCAGGGGTGGAGGCTGATGGCGTTAATTAAATAATGGCCTCTATTATCACTAGGGAGTAAGACGACATCTATATTTCCGTTTGCCATGATCCTCCAGTATGGTAGCCTGAGCAAGGCCACTAAGAGATAAGGCCATAGGCAAAGAAGCCGGTTAGAATTTCACTGTGACGGAAGAGCGCAAGGGAAAGTATATGATGAAAATGATGGGATGTGAAGGAGGTGCTGAACTGCACTCCATGGGCTTTGAAAAGAATAGGGTAGAATGGCCATTTGACTACATGTGTACAGAGCCCCGGACTCTTTAACACGGGGCCTTACTTGCACTTTCAGTCCTGATACGAGCCAGTGAAACCTATCAGCTATTGCGTAGTGTTTTTCGACACAGGAAGCTAGCGTGGTTAGCTACGCAAAGCTGAGTGTTGCGTTGTTAATCTTGTTGTATGGAGGGCACTGTGTCACGATTGTTGGAGAGAAATGACAGCCGTGAGACAGCAATCATAGAATGGACGTTTGGGGGTCGAGCGTGCAGAGGTGCAAGTAATTAAACCTGAGTTATATTCCTCATAATAGCTCGTAACTTAACAGTGTGACATCAAACGAGATGCTTGCTTCGCATCATGAAGCGCACTGTCACTTCCGTTGTAGAAAGCCTTTAAATGCGGGAAACGAGGGGTGTTTTCAAGGTAGAGCCAGTTGGGCGATTTGAGTATCCAGATTTTCCAAAGATAAAGCTTCCTGCTTCTCTTCCATGGCGAAAATAGCCGCGTACATAGCATCTTCCTGCTGCTTACTATTCCACTGAACTTTCCAGCCGCTCGTTCTATCTAATCTCCACTTCAACTTCCATGAAGTCTTCAACACCTCCTCCCACTTAAAACCATCGTCGTACTGCACAGGGGTGCCTGGCCCAGAGGCCGTGTCGTGAAGTTTCCGGTAATTCCACCCCGGGAAAAAGAAGTGGAAGGAACTAACGTCGTAAGTTTTTCCATGCGCCGTACGTTGATGAGTTCGAATAATGATCTTGTCGACTGCTTTGCGGTTGACCATTGCCGCAAGGGCGTAGTGCTTGGTGTCCAATATCTTGTTCCACTCATCTTGGCCGGGAATGATTGCGACCTCATCCCGGGGACCAACGTTGCGGCCCCTACGAATCTCAAGGATGAGCTTATCCATTTCCGTGTCATTTTCGACCTCGGTGACAATCCAATCAATGCCTTCAAGCTGGCGATGGCGCTGCGCCGCAAGAGCATTAAAGATTTCAGTCAGGCTAAGCTTGTTCGGGCGCTCGGGCTCAGCGTTGTTATCGGCAAAGTGGATGGTGGCCATTCTCATCCAGCTATGGAAGCTGATGGTGTCAACCAACTGATGGTTCCCATGATCGTCACGGAAAAGGACGCCATCGACGTTTCCAACGCTAATTTTCCGGTAGCCATTGTTCTCCAGGATGGAAGCCTGAGCAAGGCCAAGGAGAGCGAATGCCAAAGGCAGAGAAGCCGAAAAGAATTTCATGGCGGCAAAGGGAATCAGATGACCAAGGGAGGGTGCGGGATCAAAAGAATTGCACGAAGGAGATTGTAAGATGGAGATCTTGTCGTGGTGAGGAGAAGATACTACGCTTCACGAGATCATAATTGGGTGGGATGCATAGGTACTTAAACTATCACCCAGAAACATCTCGTAAATCTATGCTCTAGACGGCTGTTTGTTTGTTTGTTTGTTTGTTGTTATTGCTTTAATGGGAATTACCGAAGGCCATGAGATCTCGAGTCGCATCTACCAGCAAAATGGCGGAGCCAGGATGATATTGATGCTGTCATGGCCTCGTATGGCCCTATGCACCAACATCCTGAGCTAGACGATGGCTTGTGCATTAATTGAGAGAGAAGCTTTCTGAATAGACTATAGGGGGAAAAAAGTGTAATTATCGGGTTAATGCATGTCCAGTTGTAGAGCCAGCTGGCTGTCATAACATTCGACAAGCCTAACACCGAAGCCTGACCTATCCGTACGCGCGAATCATCCCAGCCGCCAATTGGGACGATCGTATAATAAATTTCTTACATTATTTGACGGGCAACGGGGCTTAGAGTGAATGCTCACCATCCATGTCCCCTGCATGGCTAGGGTGCTCATACTTAGCTCGCCATCAAGTGCCAAGCCAGCTTAGCTTGGTTGGTCTCGGTCCAAGTGCCGATACGTAGATGGTTCGATAAGCGGAGGTCAGTTAGTTAGCTACCTCCTGTTGTGGAATTGTTCGTATAGATTGTTGTTCTGGAATCCTCTTCCCCGAGTACGAGATATATTCATCAGGGCCTACAGTCACGTCCGATCGAAATTCAACACTTTCATTTACACACAGATCAACCAAAATGAAGATGATTGAAATTATTTTCTTCTCCTAAGTACAGAATTGATTGAAGTTTCTAATTATTCTCAAGCTGCTACGTGGGGCACTGGATACATGGGATGTCGGTAGTAGCAAGGAAATACTACTACTTCTATCCCCGATTTCCTCACTACTCCTGTTCAATATTGTTTCTGATGGCCTCTTACAACATGATCAAAATGCTTTCACAGCGGCCTCGGTGGAAACATACAGAAGACGACATGGCTTAGGCTACATTGGATGTCACTGATAATGGCTTTTCACACCCTCCGGCGGCTTGGCGATGGGGAGTACCCCAAACCACTCTGATAGACAGACTTGACAGTCGGACAACTGCGAAAGAGCAAATCCAACTTAGTCCAGGGCTATCTGAGAATCGAGAAGACAAATTGGCTTTCTGGATTCTTCATCGGGAGTCTCTGGGGGTACACCCCGCCTCATATTCAGTTCCGTACTTGCATTATAGGCCTGCCAAAGCCCAGCGTATTGTTTATCCGGCACCCTTTGACCGTCCGGCTGTCGCCATAGTCTTCTATCTTGCCTGCGCTTTACTTGCAGCCGATGTTCCGACCATGCTAGATGTTTTTGCTAGTGTAGGACTAGACCACATGAAATAGTTCTTGTGACAAATTCCAAGCCTGACATTAACCTTTGTTGTCAATCGACTCACCTACCTATCAGATTAAATCAAAACCACCACTCATAATTCAGGTCGGCAATATAGGCGCCGACATAAATAGCAGTAGTTTAGGACTGCCAGAATGGCACTACCGAGGTATTGCGATTTACAGTCTGGGATATGAGACGGGGGATAACGGGCACGGGCTGCAGTGTAGCCAGCGGAGGAACGTGTGGAAGGCATGGTTGTGTTGGATGACAATAGTAGTATAAGCTAGAGAAATACGCTGGTATGCGAGATGGAGGAAGCCGCCGAAAGAAAGCGAGAGGCTTGCTCTGTGTGCATCGCGATTCACGAAAAGATATGAGATTGCCTTTTTTCATGCGCAAGGAGCAAGCTGTTATTTCCTTGGTAGTCTTGGGTGTGCGGGTTGGCAGATTGAAAAGGCCGTATGCGGATGGGGGCATAACTTTTTGTAGAAACAGCTCAAGCCATCAGCGTAAGGATATGCGTATGCGCACCTTTAATATGTTCAATAGCACGAAGGTCTAATGATAAATTATCACGTCAAAAGGGCGGCTCTGGTGTCTGGGTACGCAAAGTTAACCATTTAAATCAATGAATATATTCCGATTTTATCACAGTTAACAGTAAGCGACTAGCAGCACACACTGAGAAGTCTGCAGTGGCTTCAACAGCGACCGGATAGAGTAGGGTCCCCCCAATGATAACGTGCTGTAAAAGCCTCTGACCAATCAACTTACACAGCAGCCCCATTTCTGTGTGTGTGTGTGTGTGTGTGTTATGTTCTGTCCTGAGAGGCGATAGTTTTGGTGTACTGGCTTGGTTGGTGCACTCGCTTATAATGCACGCTCTCTATTCAAAAGCTGAAGAGTAAGGCGTACGAGAAAATTTAGGGCCGTGGTATGATGTCTCGCCTCATGAGCTGGGTGGGATAGAGCATCCAATCCTTTAATAACGCGACATGACAGCGGGGATAGCCCAAGGTGATCCATATAGGGGGGGGGGGGGGGGGGCTGGGCTGTAGAATTGCCTGCATTGATTGTTCGTGTGGAATCCTCTTGCTTACCTTACCCAAGTACTTGAATATATCTATACTTGAGGTTATAGTCACATGCTCTGTAGACGAGATCTTATAAGTTGTTTCACTTGCTAATTAACCACTAACTCCATCAAACTTCCTTCCTTTAACAGTTCAACAGTTCATCGCAAGACTTCCTTCCTTTCGTATCGTACTCATGAGGATTCGTGGTATGGTGTCAACGCTTTCATGGGTGCACGGGTGCTCTGCCACAAAGTGTAAAGGTCTTGGTTTTGAAGAAGTGTGAGATACCACTGCATGCTCTTACCCCTACATCTGCTTGGTCGTGTTTGGACACCCCGGACTTGGCGAAAGCTTTTGCATTAAACCACTGACAAACTTCCACCAAGCGAACCTTTAGTGCAATCATCCGCTAGCAACGCATGTCAAGGCGTAGAGCAAGCTAGCTATCATAGTATACACTAAGCCTCTGTCGCCAAAACCTAACCTGTCTACGCACATGCTTCGTGATAAACTCAATATGCAATATGGTGGGTCATAACTTCATTGCTGAAATGATGTGACAGGCACTCGGGGTATTTTGTTCCGTATTTTCACTCCTCCCCCTAGTCCTATCTGTCCAGCTGCAGAGTCAAGAGAATATTATCAGCTGCTTTCATGTTGGTAGTCTGGGATCTGCAATATTGAAATATTGTCAAGGTTGGACTTGGTTGTTCGCGCGATCCGTCATGGGGCTAGACAAAGTACAACAACACGTGAAAACAAGTGCCAATGCAAAGATGGACGACGGTGAGTGAAGCAATCCATCATTCATCGGAAAGCTAGTTATACGACGCTGAGCATCAAGATAATGCACCTACTGTACAGGAATTACTATATAGGTTGACCGAGTGATTGGGAAGCCCGGATCTATGGATATTCGAACCGTGTATATCAGGCTTTCAGACATGTAGGTAATTATAGTAAAATGTCATTATCATAGCTAAGCAAAAAAACAGTATGGAATGCAAAAAACCCTCTTTTTCTGCGTCAGGAAGTCCAGTCTTGATTCCGTTGCAGAGAGCGTCGAGAGAGCCGAGCCGAGCCGTCCTCTAAATGCGAGAAACAGGGTCAGCGTTACTCCTCTACCATTTGGATACTTCTGATCATCTGGTTATACAGGCCGGTCAAGGCTGAAACTTCCTGGGCCTCTTCCTCGTCCATATACTCCTTCAAACCTGCCGCTTCCTGCTCGTCGTCATACCACTCGTTTGCCCACTTCTTCGCCCACTCCATCTTCCACACCTCCTCCCATGTCGTGATGTCTCTAACCTCAGTGCCATCGGCGGATTCAACTGGCCTGTCTCCCGGGTTTCTGAACTCCATGCCCGGGAAATGGAAGTGAACGGAATTGACGTCAAAAGTATTGCCATAAAGGGTCCGCGGGGTGGTTCGGATGATGACTTTGTCGATTGCTTTGCGGTTAACCAGTGCTGCTTTCGCATAGTAATCTGTGTCTAAGATTGCATTCCACTCCAAGTCGCCGGGAACGATGACAACATCTTCCTTGGGGCCAGTATTGCGGTATTGACGAATATCAGCAATCAGGGTGTCCATGTTCAGATCTTCCGCAACCTCAGTAACAATCCAATCGATATCTAGAGGCTGGCGGCCGTGCTCCTCTGCAAGAGCATTGTAGATTTCAGCCAGGCCAAGCTTGTTCTGGTGTTCAGGCTCTATTTCGTTACTGGCAAAGTATATCGTGGCCAGGTTCATCCAAGAGTGGAAGCTGATGGCATCGATCGGCTGGGGGCTTCCTCTCTCATCCACGAAAAAGACCGCATCCACACCTCCAGAGCTCATTTTCCGGTAGCCATGATCCTCCAGGGTTCCAGCCTGAGCAAGACTGAGAAGGGATAGAGCCACAGGCAAAGAAACAGAAATGAATTTCATGGTGGGGATACGGTGGTGAATATAGAAAAGAATGTGTGAGAGCTGAAGAGTGCAGTGTAAGAGAAGGTAGAAGATGGAAAGGTTGCGATGGGGGAAAAGATATCATACCACAGGAAGTAGGCGGGAATCACTGACCTTTTAACCATCTCTCGATAACCATCTTGAGTTGATTAACGTTGAGCATTTCTTTTACTTTTCCACACAAATCGATGAAAGCCGTGGAATATTCCAAGAATTCCTCGATAAAATAGACGGCCTAGGATGGCCCACACAGGGCGTGGTGACTTCATGTGGCCCCATGCACCAACATCCGGGACTCGACGAAGACTTTTGCATTACATCAAAAACCAAGCCTCTATAACGCAGTACACCAAGACTTCGGTGCATTTGTCAACTATCAATGTATGTCCAGGGTGCAGCTAGTTTTCTGATAGAGTAGATACAGTCCAAGTCGCCAATGTGCAAGCCTGACCTGTCTACGCACATACGCTGTCAATGACCCAATATGCGTTATGCAAGAAGCTCGATGGTTATTCGCGTATTCTATCTTTATATCCCTTATTTTGACATGATTGCTTATTTTGTGCTTTGCTGTTAGAAAACAAGATTATTCGACACTCGTGTTCGTAGTTTGTGATTCCGATGGTGGAAGACGGAAGATCACCAAGGTCGGGTTCAATTGCTGTGCCCCCTGGCACCAGGTGTCCAATTAGCCAGCCTTGGTACTGATACTGTTGTGAGCAGCACTCGATATTCTTCATCACACAGACGGGAGGTCTGCTATACAAAACTGAGCATCACAATGCCCCATAGGCTATACGGCTGGCAGACTAATGTTGCGAGGCCTCAAGAGTGTAGCGTAAGGGCGAGTAGATGATGAAATCAGCACCATGGGCAGAGATATAACAGGTCGTGAAATGGGCGACACACGTTGGCCTAGCAGCCTCTCAGCGAAAACTCCTCAATTCCCCAGCGCCGACCTGTGATTGTTGTTTTTTTCTGATGCGAATCAACGAAGCCAGTAAATCGTCCTCGTGCGTTTCTAGACACAATGGATAGCCACGATGGTCCATTGGGTGTGCTGAGATTATGCTGCCCTACACACTAACACTTCCGGTATGACGGATACTTTTGCGTTACCTTGGAAGCTAGCTTCTGTAGACACACCCTTGGTATATTGGCATGTATACGCTATGTGGGATTCTACTGCTGAGCGTATCTACACAATGCGGCATACAGTGGCTTATAATGTCAACTGCTTGTTTCTGGTATATCCTCTGCAAAGGCATTCAACTGCGCATTAAAAGATAGTTTCTCATTTTAAGCCCAAGCTGCAGTGCTTAGTTATACAAAACAGAACATCAAACGGCTTCATGTGCGATACGGAGAATGCTATACCGTGCTTTGCCAGCCAGGCTACTTCTACCTCTTCAAGCTATCAAGTAGTACGGGAGACCCAGCATATGACGTACCGCTGGACTCCACGATGTCGATGGCACAAGATTACAATGCAGCATTACGGGACAACGCGCTCACCCGGCACTCGCACTACTTATGCGATATTGACTCTCACCCAATAATAGACTCTGATCAAGTCCATCCTGCGCCCAGGCTGGCGGGATTTTAGCTTATCGTGGTGAAAGCCATAGCGAGCCCCCTACGCCTGCAACGCGACACTGGACAAGTTGGCTGGCACTGAGCCTATAACTCTAAGAAGCGAATACCAGGGCTCTGAGTATCTGATGACCCTAAACATATGGCCGATTTCCCAAGAACTTTGGTCGAAGATAGGGCGCGAATGGGTAGAAGTGCACGCCCTCGGGAAGGGAAAGCACTGTGTCTAGAGTATGGGCTCTTGAAGGAGATCTACCCCGACAAGCAATAGTTGATTGGCGATTAGATCCAGATATAGTAGATAGTGGTTCGTTTGCTTTAATTGTTTGTATATGCTTGGCTATAATGTTTGATCTAGCAAAAATCTAAAAAGTGCAAG
>MKGM01000057.1:0-11938 GCA_002018265.1 Ceratocystis harringtonii | reverse complement strand
GGGGGGGGAGTAGACCTAAATGATATGGGATCACGTCTCTGCTGTACTATGCCCAAAATTACTAACGATTATGACAGGACAGGACAGGCCTGCTCCTAATGACTTTCTAGGCTGCTGTATGTACCATTATCAAAGATTATGTGACCACAGAGCCAGATGCAAATTCTCCATGACCAAGTTCTTTATCGCTGATGTATACAAGTAATGAAGCAGACATATCTTCCTACTTGACAAGCATTGGTGGCCTTACTCCTAGCCAGACTTACGCTTCCCCCAAACTGCGTTACCTGGTAGTTGGAATCAATCCTTGGCCCGCCCTTGCACATGCTTTTTCTGGACATCTTGCTGAATAAAGGATATGCAACTATAACTATATGTGATCTGCAATATCGGTTCCGATTCACATCTTCTTGAGAAATTCAATTTAGGCTATAGTGTAGCGCCTAGGATTTCTTAGTGCCCCCAACGAGAGGAGGATATGCTTGGATACACCATCTTCCTAGAACCAAGCAAAGCAACTAATTACAATTGCTGCTGGTGCGGCTGCTAAATCAATCATCTGGAGGCTATCCGACTCGAACCTGAATACAAGTTTCATGGGGCTTGAAGGAAGCCTCCGTCATGTGAAGGGAACAAACAAACTTCTTCCTAATGGGCCCCTGGCTGTGAAGACAAAAGGAACAACCAAACTTGAACTTATGGAGCGTCTACGGGAATCGTCAAGGCCGAACGACGCCAGAGCGGTTAGTAGATAGCATTGGCCGTTCGCAAGGCCAGACACAGATCCCCGGCTAGAGGAGCGCGTATGCTTCCAAGCAAGCTTGCTACTCCTCTCCGTTCCGGGTCTAGTTTCTTTACTAGATCTTGCAAAGACCTATCCTCCCTAGTAAGCTTCTAGTAAGCTTGTTCATAAACCTCTTGGCCAGTTTCACAGCGTCACTCGTCCATTCACATGGCTAGCCAAAGCTCTTTAGCTTGCTGCAGTTTGACACTTGGAATTTTGTCTCGACACCCTCGTGATTAAACCGACCGAAGTACCGCCCAAAGTCACCGCGTCTAAGATGCACTACTAGTTGGGGGTCTAGGCGATCCTCCAAGATGACTAGGTTTTAGGCAGTCATGCTTTATCCAGTCCTTAAATCGGCTCTGGATATGTTATGATCTCAACGTCTTGATGCTTTGCTGTCAGCGACAACCATCATCTCGGTTACTACAACGTCTGCATTCTTGCAGTCAGCTTTGAACAGCTGGTCCATGCGTAGATTCAGATCCAGGCAACGGGGCTTCAGCTGCGATCTTGACCACTCTGAAGGCCACGGTTGCTGCCGCATCTGCCAACTCTCTGTCGCGGCCACATCTATCGTGATCTTGTGTGTCAGGTAGATCCTCCCCTCTGTAGTATAGTACCCAGACAGATGAGCAAATCCAGACTGTGTCCTGTTATTCCTCATCCAGCAGGCTGAGGTGGACCGGACCTTTGCAGCATCTTCCTTGGTAAGTTTCTCTGTAGGCACTTTATCAGGCCCTTCCATCCCTAATACAAGCTTGGATGAACATCCGATTGCCTATAGTCCCAACTACTGCGGCCGGGCTGGGTTGCATGAGGATACCTGTATTCCGCCTGCACACATCATGTGTTCGCACACGCTTTCTAGGGCCTATGTTAATATTAGCTCGACTGCAAAAGGAGAGTCCTTGCTTTGAAATCAGGTGTCGCCATTTAGCTCTTCGAATAGTGTGACATCTTCTTCACTTAACTAATCATAGACCAAGGAACGATCACTTGGGTTGCTTTTCCTACTGACCCGCATGTGCGAGTGTATGTTGATATTCCCACAGGGTATCATTTAATTGCCTTGACCTGTTCTGCTGTCTAGGCGCATTTGAGTGCAAATCTTCGAGGGGTTTCCTCTAAATGGCGTTATGCACGTCGGCAATGTGTAGCCTTTGCCCTGCCAGCTCTAGGCCGCGGTGGGTGAAGCGGACGAAGACACACTGGCCCCCCAGCTTACACAACGTAAGATACCTGGTATTTTCATAAAGCACTAAGAAATACGAGCGATTAATCTAGAAACGATCAAGACTTGTTACCTATGCAGGGCAATCATAAAGGTGAGTTAAAAGATCGCATGCGTGGTGAACATGCGACGCAAGCTAGTATGCGTCGCACTTTTCTTATAGTCACCTTCGAGATACAGATTGCAATAAAAACAAGACAAACCATCTAATCGATTAAAATTGTGTACTATCTTTTCCCCGGATGTCTGAATTACTACTCGACATGTTCTTGCATCACTAGAATTACTCTAGACAGGTCTCGCCGACCTTCCTCAACCACCACTTCTCAACGATTCGATCACAACCTACCCAAAAACATATATTTGATCAATTGCTCGCCTTCAATTCTCTAATGTCATTAATTGACCATGTTTTCTGTAGGCGGAGCTTTTTGCCCTCCGGTACCGAATTAGCATCTAATTCACCTGCTCAAGACCTTCAGCAAGGCAGCCTCACGCACAACCATTTTTGTTTCCTTAAGAGAGGACTATATGGCTTCTAGGATTACCTCTGGAGAGCTGCTGCTTGCCTTTCAACTCGTCTCTCGAGGTATTCTGACTGAGATTGTGACTCAAGCACGGTCTAGCCTCTTCCTTGGCAGGCGTTGGAACCCATGGCTACGCATCAAGCTTTGGGACGGCACTTTCCGGCTCAAGCGAAATAGGTGCAGCCCCTCTACAGGCTGGCTTGATATTCCTTTCCGTCATGGTGGCCTGAAATGCGGCATGACAGCCTGGGAAGAACTGAGTCTTTGAAACGTGGGTCAGGTCATAGAGCATCTAATCAGGTGCTCTGTTTCTCGGTCATAAGCGCCCTTCAGCTCGCTGAAGCACCTGGAAAGCGACTGATGTAGACAAGTCGAACGGGGAGACATATAAAGCCTGATGATTTGATTCTATTCACAATATTTCTCCATGTCGATAGAGTGCTGACGTTCGTGGCCATCGACGATCAAAAGACGATAGCGACTATTCGATCGCTTGGGTGTACACTAATCAAAGTGCTTTAGCTGCTCGAGAGCAGTCCTCATTATCAGTCCAGCCATTTTGAGTCATTGTAGTAGGCCCAATCGCCCGCGAGACTGATTTCTCGGTATTAGGTGGCGAGGTTGTATTGGCCCACGCCGATGATAAACGGCGGGATCGCTCGACCATTTGCATCAATCGCTTGGATGACCGTAATTCACTCCCGGCTTCCAGAGTGTACTGAATTTGGCTTTCCATGCCTATCTATGCCTGTTGCAACCATTCCGTTCTAAATTACGCCCATCATATAGCCAGTCTCATCAACGTTGCAAAAATCATCTAACCGGATGCCATACTTCACCACTGTGTTCTCCACAAGCATAAACCAGGTACGGATAATGAGCAGATCTTCACACTTGGCTCTCTGGTGGTCATATTCCAAAAAGAAATCGTGACTTCAGGTCTGATTGTCGCCTGACAAAGTTTGAGGCCCGACGCGTGCCAACTAGTGGCCCGCCGTAGTCGGCTAGTAATTGATTGGTCATTTATTTTACACTACAAAGCCGGGGAGGGGGGGGGGGGGGGGGGGAATTCTCGCAAATCTGGGTTGAGAATGAAGAGTGATGATTTGTTCTTCAAGATCAGATAGTCGTCGTGATCAGAAGATCCAATCGAATGGCAATTAAGTCCCATTCTGCCGGCAACACACCCTATGCTTAGGGATACTATAGAGGTTTGCAGCGCTTCGGACTATGGATGCTTAGTTTTAGGTTGTCTTGAAGGGCGGGCTTGAAGAGCAAGGAGAGTTTTAGCCTCGGTATTTAGACTTCGGATATTTAATGATTGAGGAAGGAATTTATCAAATAAAAACTTAGATGTAACAGGGAAAAGTGCGACATATACTTGCCTGCGACGCCTGCTTTTCATGTAGTTACACGTTATGAGTACTTGGAGTGCCTATTGATCAACAGAGTAAGGAGGGGATGGTACGTAATGTTGCCAGTGCAAGCTCATGGATATGCCCAGAAGACACGTCGGTATATATCCAAGTATCCTTTGCAAGTATAGTCATACATCCACATGGTACAGCACGTCACATACAAACTTGACCGGATATCTATTCATGCAGTGCTAAGAATTGAAAAGCTCCATATGACATGGAAGCTGCTGTGCTGCGAAGTTAATTGATACAGCGCTGATACTTTGCTAGGAATCAGCATCTGGTGACACAGAAACATAATGAACGTATCTTGGATGAATGCGGACCTCTATTAACTGTTAAACAAATGGAGTGAAGAGCTGCATAGAGGTTCTGGCCACGCCGCCTCCACATCACGTAGCTCAACTTGGTTTCCTTCCTGAAAGCGCCGGTTGGTTGGTCAAAGGTAAGAAACAGGAACGCCGTTGTTTCCCTCGATATCCAAAGCTAGACAGGCAAGCGCAGTATTCGGCATGTCCAGGAGTGCAGATTTCTTTTCACCCTGCTCCCTTCTCTCGTCCCCCTCCTCTACTCCATACCACTATCTGGCGGGGAGCCCTTGTTTTTCGGCTACCGGTCTTTCGGCTTTGGAAAGGAAAAGTGAATGCGCTCATTAGGGAAGAGACTCCCCCCAATGGGTTGAGAACAGTGCTTGAGGAGGATTCGGTCGAGACTTCTACTGTTGACCTGCTGCGCCTGTGCGTAGTACTTGGTATCGAGAATTGTACCCCATTCCTTGTCACTAGGGAGGATGGTGACTTCGTCCCTGTGGCCAAGGCCGCGGTCCCTGCGAATTCTAGCAACAATCTCCTCAGTATTCGGGTCATCATTGACGTCAAAAATCACCCATTGTATGTCGTCACCCTTGTAGCCGTGCTTGTTGGCGAGAGCAGTGTAGATTTCCCCCAGGCTGAGCTTCTTTTCGTTCTGTGGCTCCATGTCGTTGTTGGCAAGGTGAATATTAGCAATCTGTTTCCAGGGATGAAAGCCAATGGCAGTAATCGGCTGATATCCTTCGCCCTCTTTGTAAAACATGACGCTATCCGTATATGCAAAGCTGCTAACTTTGTAACCGTGATCCTCAAGTATGGTAGCACAGGAAATGCTGAAAAGGGACAGAGCCGCAAGCAATGACGGGAAAAGGGACTTCATCGTGTTTGGGCGAATACAAAGTGGGTGAGTGTAAGAGAGCATGATTACACAGCGAAGGGGCAAGAGGGTGTTATGAGAAGAGATCTCGGGTCTTGGAAGGTTTATATTGACTAGGTAACTATTTGTCAACAGCGTCTCGTGACAAACCCCTTAACGCCTAGACATTGCTGTTTTTCACATCAATCAATAGAAGTCGTAAGCTATTACGCACAAAATAGAGAGTGCAGGGTGCAGTGACTTCATGCGGCCCCATGCACTACAAGTCGAGCATAATTGCATTAAAGTATCGGTGGATTTCCATTACGAGACATCCTGGAGTGCAAAACGGGCGATCAAATGTGGATTCATGTAGTCTATCCGCCCATCTATATACACTTTAAGAGATCTGCAGAGTAGCTATGGGGATATATAAGCTTGACCTCTAGTATTGATATGGCCTATAATGATGCATACAATATTCTCTGTTTCTTATACAATGACTCGTTGTAGCGTTGTTACACTATCTATTCTCTTGGACAAACAAGTCAAACGAAAATTGCCAAAGAAGTGTGTATGCAAGGACTGGTGGTATTAGCTCTCCGTATTACAAGAGTTGGCTGCATACATAAACTTCCACCAAGACTTGACAAGCTCAAGATTACAACAATCAAAGACCCCTGTTCGTCGTAACACTAGGGGTTGCTTGTTTTGCTCAGCACGTCTGGCCTGGCCAAGTCGTGCACGGCGGCATAAACGTAATGGGTGCTGTGTGATTTATAGCCCACTGCGGCTATAGTCCTAGAGGCTTTTTTTTTTTTCTTTTTCTTTTTCTTTTTGACGACTACAGGAGGAAGGCGAGTTACAAGCTTGCTTGGGAGTGAGTATACGTGCTTCTCTCGCCCGAAACCGGTGGTCAGCCTTGCGGAGGGTTAATTCTGTCCGGTAACCAATCCGGCGTCGTTTGATCTTAGTGATTCCAGTAGACGTTAAATATAATCAAATCAAATCAAATCAGTCCTAGAGGCTCAATGAAAGATATAGCCTCAATCCAGCCGGCAACCTCTGCTAAAAATCGCAGCCCATGTAGCCTTTATCTACACCTATTGACGCTTGCTCAGCAGCCTCAGGGACAGCTGTGCATGCTTACTGCGCCGATAAAACACACAGCATCACAGCCGATCTGGCGGTATGATCCATAATATCTTTCCGCTATTTCAGACGACCCTACTTTTCCAACTGGCCATTGCCTGCATATCGAACAATACCTTTCTCACTAGTTAAAGCCCTTCTCCATGTTGTGCCATTCTTCCTCAAATGCGTAACTGTGGCTTAAATCTTTGTGCTCTCTGTCGTTTGCTAAGCAGCCTCATTTGACGAGGAGTCCTCTAAGACTTTAACAATACCGCCTGACGTAGCTTGGATATTCTCTTCGAAAATCGATTCAGCGCCTCTACAATGGAGACTGGGGAGCTGCTTTGACTTTCTCTAATTCCTCTTTCTCTCGCGTATTCACACTGGGAGGTGGCCTGCTAATATCTGGAGCCTTTGAGGAGCCTGGGAGACTAGCCTGTTCCACGGTCGGTGTTGGAGTCTGTAGGCTTCGACTTGGCATCCCCTAGGCTCAAAGGTATAGTCCCACCGCTTTAAAGCCCCCTCCAACGTTGCTTTTCGCAAAGGTGGCTTACTAAGTGGTACTGAAGTCTAGATAGAAGCCACTTCTAAAACTGCATGTCATTGAGCGCTAGGTCCACCTGCGGATTTCTCTCCCATTTGACTTTTTTGGGCGGCTCAAAGCATCCAAAGTTAAGAGGCTAGGGTGGGTGAGACAAACGAGATGACGTATATACCGCGGTGATGTTGTTTTCGTCACCGTATACACTAAATCTGGCCGGGTGTTGCCAACTAACAAGGTGATACTAGCCTGTAATCACAAAGGACAATGTAACCATCTAGCCTTCAACATTGATCGCTGGAGTGACTGTAACCTATTCCCGGTTGCTGGGTTGGCCTGGTTTCCCTTTTCCGTATCTTTCTGCGCTCGTGGCAGTCATTTCGCTTGCAGCTAGGCCCGCCTTGAAAGCCAACCTGTTCAAGGCTGTTGATATCGGCTAGGTCATTGCCATGTTACACGCTTGTCTTCCCCGCAAGCCGGAATGACTAGTGAACAATAGTTGGGGCTTTGCGCATTCAACACTCTAATGACAGACGCGCATCTCAAGCATTGAGTGGCAATTTGCAGAGTTAGCAGCTTGACTTTTGCCAGCAGGCGACGCGTCGCGGTTGTCAAACAATCAACTACCTATTTCTTCCACGCCATGATGCCGAGAGTAGGGCTTATTGGGCATGCAGATAGAGAATGGGCTCAGCAATAGCCGCCTGCTCCAGATCAGATAGTTTGTGCGATGAAGAGACAATATCGCTTCGGGAATGTTTGTCGCGATGTCGGTCATAAAGGGTGCTAGGCAGCCCTTTGTGTATCTTTGCAGGGGGATAGATGCGTAGTTTGGGCTGTTTCGAAAGCCTGAGGTGCGAGAATGACATCTTCTTGTCTCTCTAGACTGCGACACACCCGTTAGCTGATAGATAGCCGATCAGCTCGCTTTTCCTTTCGGCTTGCTCATCACGTAGTTGTGTTGTTTGTTGAAAGACGCTGTGTTTCTTAAAAGTCAAGAGGCTTTCAAATTGTACCAGGCACATGACCATATATCTGCTTGGACATGTCCCATATGCTGTGATGACTGTACTATACCTCGGAGTTAGTTGCAATTATTCACTGATTACGGATGAAGGCTAAAACATTGAGTTTTCCATGCAGAAAAGAATACAACTTTATTAGTTAACGTAAAATAACAACCCTCTAATATTGACAAGGAACTCCTAGCACATAGCCATGACCAACATCGTAGCGCACATCTAGTCAAGGTACATCCAGGCGCATGGTCTTGTGATTCATCGGATACCACGACACTGAACGATTTCCAGAAGCTGCTGTACCAGCATTGCGCCGTGTGGCTAGACATTTCCATCGTTCTTGCAAGGACTAGCTCTTCGATCAAACCCGAGTAGCCGGGGCCTAGCTATCGAACTTGATAGACGAAATCGCGTTGGCAAACTCGTCGTCAACTGCAGCGATCTGTTCCAACTCTTTCTCTTCCTGCTCCTCATACATAGCCTTCATTTCAGCCTCTTGCTTATCGCCATCAAATGGCTGAGAGGTTTCGCCTTCAGATTGTGCATCTACCAGGTTCCGGAAGGAAAACTGAATGCGATCAATGGGAAGGATATATTCATGGCTAATGTGATAATGGGTTTTTATAATAATCCGGTCGAGCGGCCTGCGGTTAACCAGCGTCGCTTGTCTGTAGTACTTGGTCTTGAGGATCATTTCCCACTCATGATCGTTGGGTAGGATTCTGACTTCGTTCGTAGGGCCAATGTTACGGCTGTTGCGAATGGAAGCAAGGAGATTGTCAGTTTCCTCATCACCTATAACGTTGAAGGCCATCCATTTTATGTCGTCGGGCTTGCAGTTTTGCTTTTCAGCGAGAGCAAAGTAGATATCTTCCATCCTGAGCTTATTATCACTCTCGGGCTGCATGTCGTTATTCGCAAGGTAGATAGTGGCAGCCCCCATCTCAGGGTGAAAGCCAATCAAGTCGATCAATAGGGGATTCTCTTCAGGGCCGACATAATGAACAGCATATGCACCTTCAACGCTCTCTATCTCGTAGCCACTGTCCTCCAAGATGCCAGCAAGGGCAGGGCTAAGAAGGGACAAAGCAATGGGCAATGAAAAAGAAGAGAGTCTCATCGTTTCGAGTTGCAAGGAATATGAGCAGAATGTAAGAATGTAGCAGTGCGAAGATGAGAAAGCACAAATGCGGTGTGAGAAGGATATCCAAAACTCACTAACTTCCTGGCATCCAAAACAGGCGACACATGCAAGTTATTTAACAAACTTCGACGGCTGCGCGGAACGCTTTGCCGGAGCTGATTTGCACCGTTTGCACGTGTACAACTACTACTATCCAGGGACTCCCCCATGGCTTTTCTCTGCGCCCAGACGGCCAGGAATAGCCGGCATGCTGCTGCAACTTTATGTAGCCTCAGTTTCCACAGTCCGAGCTTCACCTTTGCGTATAACTACCAAAAGATCTTGACTGTGATGCATCACACGATGGAAAATATGATAGTTGACTAGTGATGCATGCAAGGATACTTACTACTTGGCCAGACGGCTGCCGCTGCAAAGGCCATGAGCTTTATGCTAATTCCTGGTCTGTGCGCCTACACACTACGAGATCTAATACGAAGATAAGTAGACTCGGCTACATATGCTGAGTGGCCCGTGGTGTTGCTTAGGATATCATCTGCTGTTACTATTAATTGCTCCTTGCACAATGATGCTCTTCACACTATTTGTACTATAGAAAGTAGCACATCAGGGGCCCCACCCCAATCGGCTATGCGTTCCCCTACCCCAGTCAAATCGCGATCCTTGATCTGAAATTACAGTCTGGGACCTGCCGGCGATCATGTGAAGAAGGCCGTGTGGCCTATGGCTACCGATGAGTAGCCAATCATCCACAATAATGGCGAAAACATTAGCTTCCTCAGCCTCCGAGCGTCTAAAACGAGTGGCATATATTACGTTGGCTATACAACGGCCTCTCTACGGCCACGCAGGGTACCTCGCAAACGCCATATTGTGGCATGTTTACACCAATCTTTATCAACTCAAGACCGTCCTATCTCTCTTCTGCAAAAAAGCGCCTTTAGCCAGAGAGGGCTTGCCTGGTGGTCGTGGCTCAATGTATCCCTATGCACCGCAGTCTATTAGTGATGAGTTTGCCATGCTTGCTTAGCTTTACGGGGGCTGAGAAATGTCTGCACGGCCGAGGCAAAATCATGGCCTTTATTTATACGGTGCTATGACTGTGCTATCTGCTGATGCGTGATATCATCCATTTGGCGAATCCAGGGTATCCAATGCTATTGAGTTCTTGAGCTTCACTTCCAGTTCGTTTTGGGAGAATTAATAGTAGCAGAAAATGGCCGACATGCGTGTTTTTGCAGGGCCAACAAGCATTAAAGATGCACTCTTATCTTGTTCTCCCTCGTTATGGTTGGATAATGAACCGTGGATGGCCATGTCTGTGCACCTTTACAGAGCTTTTCAGCTGCAAACTATGCACCCATACTATCGTCATACCACATCTCTATAATGCCTCCTACCTCCAGCATAGCACAAGAGGCTGTCGAGAGCCAGCCCAAGTATCAGTAGAAGCGATAGTAGCGAGCGCTAATGCATGCATGCAATAACCAATTTATTGACATGGCAACCTTTCAAGATCGTTGTCCTAACTATGAAGATTCGTGTTTACAAAAAGGAGCAGCAGGTAGCCACATGGAACTCAAGTCCAGTTACAGTGCTGATGGTCTGGTCCCATAGCCATGCTAGTTTCGTTCATGTCGCCCAGCCTATCTAAATCTAACGGTCAATATCCCCCAGTACACTAGCCTCTACGTGTCTACTGGCCCATGCTCGCGGCAAGTAGCTATTCTTTTAATCATTATAAATCCGGCATCTTGACTTTGTACCCAGACCGCTCGATGGACTAAGCCTAGGAGAACCCCAAAACAGATAGCCAAAGGCAGTCAAGACAGAAACCTCAGTGGCGAGTGGCAAAAAACGTAAGAAATGGTGCAAGAATGCAAGAACTGTTCAATACGTGTTGACTCATGATCTATGAGCGGCTTGTAGCTTTTTGAGCAGCTAGCTTGCCATGAATGGTGCTTCACTATCAAAAAGGTATGCTCAACAACAATTTATTCGCTGTTGTGTTGTGGATTATCTTTATGAGCCGCTGCTTCATTTACGCCTTGTTGTCTACCCACCGCGTCTCTATTCTGAAAGGCATAAAATATGTTGTGGAGAATCTAACCCTATTCGGTAGAATACCGGGTAAGCCCACAATATAAATACCCTGTGGGCTTAACCGGTAACGGAAGAAAACCCAGTCTTTAATACAATATACAATTAATAAAAACACAGTTCACGACAAAATACATGGGCTGAACTCATCACATGACATGGTCCGTGAGAGCACCTAGTGTTGTGGATATTCCGCCACTATCCGGGTATACATCGGGTAAACACGTAAGGTAGTTACGTTTGACGCGATGTATCCTAAAGTGAAATAACTTAACCTCTTAATAAAACAAGTTAAACAAAAGTCAATCACAACGCCTAGCATCCATTGCCTAAGTTCCGTAGCAAGTATAGAAGTGTAGAAATTGGTCCTTGTTTTTTTTTAAGTAAAGTTGATGAAAAGTTTGGCTACTCCTCTTTTCATATATACTACTTCATTCTTTGATAAGCACATCGTCTTATCAGTTTACCCGAACTTCATCCGGAACTCGCTTGGAAGTCTGTTTCAACAAGTAGTGTCAGGCGCGTGGCCAAGCTGGCCCTACAGTTTTGTGACCAGGCTTGCATTGGTCATTTGTAATTGTATTATTGGGTTTCATCTTACGTTGGTCTCCATTGTACGAGCGCTTGTACATGGCGTGGAATCTAATGCAGGGCAGCAGCAGCAACATCGATCGGCAACGTCGTAAGAACAGGATAATATGCAGCGAGGAAGCAAGTGCTAGCATTGGCGAACTAGGGAGTTGTATGTATCGTGTTCTTTGTATATTATAGGGTTGTTTAGGGTTAGCCCCTTTTCCTGTTGTAAAAGGGAAGTTTTTGCCGGGCGCGGCGGCGAACGTATGTATGTATGTATTATTTTACGTCTACCTA
>MKGM01000056.1:76083-96346 GCA_002018265.1 Ceratocystis harringtonii | reverse complement strand
GGGGAGGGGGGTTCTTAAGACGCACTTTTAAGATACAGTACATGGCCTTGATCTGATGTGCGGTGAAAGATCCTTTTCATTCATTGCAGCTGCAGCGCCTGCTGCGCCCTGCCAAGTTCAGCCATGGGCATATACAAATGGAAAATACATGTGAGCTGTGCCAGAGTCGCGTTTTAGCATGGGGAGTTTTACCGTGCGTAGGAAGCAATACACACTTTCAGACATGAAAACACCTCGACGTCATTCAAGAAGGGGCTTCTTGGTTTCCTGGCGGGAGGGATGCTAAACTACGGCAGAGCCTTGGGAGACAGCAACCCTGAGAACCGGCGGTGAGAATTCCCAGCTTCCGAGTCCCTTTTCTTTTTTTCTTTTTTTTCTTTTGCTGAAAAGCTCGCCAGCGACCCTGCTTGATCCTGCTGGTGTGTATCAGGATCGTCCTTTTCGGGCAACACACCTGCATAGCATGGGACATGGCAATTTGTCGTTTCCATACCGTACGCGATCAGAACGCAACAAGAAGAGGAATAACAACACACACCCTTGCGAAGAGAGAAGAAGAAAAGTGAAAGGAAGCATAGCACTGCGAGGTCCATCTCCTCCTTCTCACAGCCAGTCGGCATTGTTCGAGGGTCCGGAGTAGCCACATACAGCTCAACCATGTTCTATACAGCTTCTTTCAGACCCGAGAGCCCTACACAGGCGGTCAAAGCTACATGGGTCAGCAATCGCCATGTTCGTAGGTTAAAGCCGAAGGCAAAAAATATAGCAAAAAAAGAAAATATCAAAAATCATTGCCTTCACCGCTTGCAGCTCGAAAAATTTGTAACCATCAAATAATAGCATTCTCTTCTCCACCTGTAAGCAAGGAGGTAGCACTAATACCTTGGCTGGTACCTTGGACTTCGTGATAGTCTGTCTTCTTGGACTTCAGTTTGGCTGGAGCTTAGTATATACATATAGCGAGCCGTACTACTTTCTCACCACGCTACCCCAAAAATACAAAGGTGTAGATGCAGCGGCTCTTCCGGGCCTCCCCAAAACCAGCCCTCGGCAAACTATCAACACATGTAGAACAAAGGGACTGGCTTTACCCAGCCAATCAGTACATTGTAGGGCTGTAAGAAAAGAGTTGCATCTTTGCCGCTTGCTGCAATAATATTGTCTTGGGCTGAATACATTTCCCACTGTTAAACTTGGAGTGTTGTCTCTCGCGTGATTGGCGGAACCTTTGCTTGACCAAGAAATTTTTGCATTTTTGCCAGCCAAGACGTCACCAATGGAATTCAAGAAAATATTTCCCTGTCATCCTTGCAACAACATACAGGCGGCAACAGTCCTTCCTCGTATATGTGTTTCTTCCTCTTTCTTTCTCAATACCGGCGACCGCTTCACAGTTCAAGACGGCGCGCTCCGCTTTCCGTCCATAACGCTGCCTTCGTCCGCCAGCGCTGTCCATCGCAGTGTGGTGCCATGTACCAAGCAAACCATATGCTCTGACCCTCCTCCCAAAGTCCGATTAGAGTCTTGTACGCTTCCGTGTCCCATTTCCACCTGCCCATTGTCCTTGTTCTGTAGATCCTCCTCAGATCCTACGCAAAAACATGTCTGTGGGCTCGGCCCAGGCAACAGGCTCATCAACCATGGTCTTGTTCCTCATTCTGTTTGATGCCCATCCCCTCACAGCTCTGTATCTATTTCGTAGAATTGCAGGTTCAATCACCGACGGCTGATTTCTGGATTGGATTCTGTTCCGGTCAAAAAAGAAAGAAAAGAACAAGTGCAGTGGTAGTGAGACTATCCGCCCCTCCCTCCCCCACGCTTTAGGCCGATATCTTGGAGCTAGCGATAGCAGCAAAGAGAGCCAGAGCCCTAATCTAATAATCCAGCCTAAAAAGCTAAGTGAACATGGCAAGCGTGTGTCTTCTCGGCAAAGGGATCATGAGCTTCGCCTCACCATGTCCCCATACCCAAATAAAACCGTTGTTCTTGCTGGTGTTCCACGCCAGCAGCTAGTGTCTCCAACGGAAAAAAGAAAAATCATTTCAAATGCTCTCATGACCGGCAGGGGAAGAAAAAGCTTTCGCTGTTAGGCCTACCTACCCCTGCCGTGCTCTCAGAGCCATCTACGGAGGGGCACACAAAACCTTGGACACACAGCGCCTTTTTATATGACGTCATGCATATTATAATACTACTAGATATGGTATAGGATAAGGGTAGGGCTTCATTGGACCTAGAATGGGTAACATTGTGCTGAGGTTCATGATAACAACCACTAAAACAACAGTCTAGAGCACCTCTATGAGTAAAAGAAACCAGCGCGGCTATCCATGCATGCACAGTATCCATACACCCAGCTAATCCTACATCGAGACACCACGACGAGAGCCGCCCGGTGCAGATATTCCTTCGACGAGCTGCTGCCTATCACTTCTATCCAGCAGAGACTTGCTTGCAATCAGCGATAGTAGGCCTCGTTTGTATGCAACGTATCGTCAGCCACTGAGCTGTCGCCGTACTGGACAGACTATCCTGTTTAGACGAATGTAAGGCTTGGCACATCTTTACTCTGTCCGGAGCAGGCGTCCAAGGTAAGCCTCAAAAAACAACAAGTGCCAAAAGCACATTTGTCCCACGATAGCAGCGACTTACGTGGGTGCTGATGGCAAAGTGGCAGCTGTCGTATCGGCCAGTCAACCGCAGGTGACAGCATGGCTATTAGGCACAATACCAGGCGTCGAGACGTGTTACTCGTGAACAGCGGAGGGAGTGGTCTTCATGTGGCCAAGCAAATAGTGCCCAACTCACGATACTGTGAGGAGCTGGGAGACGAAGTATGCTTGTAGCGGATCTGGAGCCCCTATCGGCCGACCAAGCTAGTGGGCAACAGGCGGTATGGAATATCCAGCCTGCCTGGCTCTACTCTGACAGTGTCAGTGCCCAGGCAAGCTCGAGCGTGTAAATCAAAGTACAAGCCAGGTCTCACGGTCGTAGCACAAGCCTGTGTAGAGGCTGGGGCTATTCTGCCTCAATGCCCCCGAAGACAGAGCGTGTGACTAGCTAGCCAGGCAAAGCAACTGGAGAGAGCCATTGATAACTGCCACTGGACTGGTAAGTTTGAAGATTTAGTTGGCCATGTCTACCATTCTCTCTCTCTCTCTCTCTCCCCCCCCCCTTTTAGGCTGGTTTTGTACTAAGCTGTAACAGTCCCAACTAAATCCTAACTTACTACGTTCAAGGCGAGCAAAAACCGTACGAGGAGTATACAATCCACAAAAAGTACCTGCATCAAGTTGGGATATCTCGGTGCGTATATTATACCTCATAGGCCAGGACCGTATACAGACAGGCACCGCAGTTATAGATAAGAGCAGATGGTTACACCGTCACATCGCAAAACAGAATCAGTCTCCTCAATAAACAAATTATCAATAGCAAGGCATTTCGTATTACAAGAATCTGTACACCGTACATGCTAACTCCTTTCATCCCAAGCCCCTGTGTGCTATCCCATTGTTCTTCCTCTCGTTATACAAGCTCATAGCCAATACAGCAACACAATACAACAACACCAACACTGCGGGCTTGCAGACACTCGTACGATAAGAAGAGAGAAAGTGCCATCTGGCACAGCAAGGCAGGCAGACAGGCAGCGGAGGAAGGAGACGAGACAAAAAGAACAACTAGTATCGGGCGTTTGCAATGAATGATAAAAGGGAGCACAAGAGTTTCAAGGGTGGGTGACTGATACACCCTACAAGCCAGCCCAATAATTTGTCGCCCGCCTGTCAGAAACTAGGCTTCAACAGAGTCAGGGATGGGCCTCAAAAGCCACAGCCAGCCGAGATCATATTTCCTTCAAGCCTAGTCGCCCGTGATTTTTTGGTTCCCTGGTCTGTAGAGTCAAGGGAGACGGAGAGGTGTGTAATATTGCACATGGATAATCAAGAGAAGAGCAAGGCCCTACTTTCACAGTGCGAACACCCAGCCAGCAAGCAGCCACAGTTCTTGCACCATAAGACGATGATCTACTGAAGTGGTACAAGTGCAATCACCAATAACAAGAGCTGCCGCTTATTATGGCAATTATGACAACTGATTAGTTTTCCAGGGGAAACTCAACAATATAGACAAAAGTTCGTAGTCCTGTATAGCCCTAACCCTAGCAGAGCACCCACATCAGCTCACTAACTGACTAGCTCACGGACGGACATTGGCCAATGTAACTAGCCCAGATCCCACATTAGCGCTCGTCTTCTGCTTGGTCTCAACACCGCTTAACTGTCTCTGGCTACGCTATAAACTAAGTTTCCGTGCCGCTTTGGCGCTGCAGGATAAGTGCTAGCTCAACCAACACCGCTTCTTTGCACGCTCAGGCGGTGCTTTTCTTCCTGCATTGTCCATATTTTCCTTCAATAGCCCAGCAAAGGTCGTTGTCCCATCCTGGCTTGAAAGTGCATCATACACGCTTGTTTGTGGAATATCAATCCACCTCTGGCAGCCACAATGCTCGCCTGGCTTTTCACTCTGGCCAGGACAAGATGTAAACTGGGTGGGCTAGAGGGGCCCCATGCCTCGTTTCTGCTCCTTGTACATGCACTAAAGCACTAAAGGCTGCGTATTGGATGACATTTTACGTTGGCGCTATGGCGGCGATTGTTAGGTTTGGAGACCACAGCACTTATCGGCTTAGAATAACAAGTGTAAGACAATCAAGGGCCGACGTTCTGCTGATAACTAGCATCTGCCAGCATCTATGGTAGTGGTTTGGAAGATGCCTCAGCTAGAACCCTCGCTCGACCAGTCCATTTCGCCACCATCCATGAATTCAGCATTCAGGCTTTCCTATTCTTGATCTGTGCCTAAAAGCTTACACCGACAGAGCGCCTGCTTTGTTTGTTAGCTACCTTCCGACACGGGGTCTTGTAGTTGACAGGGCTACGACGGAAGCTCTATTCCGGTGTGTACATGCAGCTCGCGATGGGTGTTTGCATTGTACTGTGTATTTGGCTAAAGTCAATAGGCTGATGGAGGGAAGTTTACTTGGGAAGTAGGCGGCATGTCTTGGCTCGAGTTGGCTGGTTGAAAAGCGATGCAACACAGAAGACGGGCAAATGTGTTTCTGCATAACAATGACCCGTCCGCGAGACTAGCCTTGGACTAGCGCACGTTGGTCTTTTCTGGGGAAAAAAGACCCAAAGTAGGGGCTATGTCAGGCTCCTAGACACACGTTGGATGGATATCTGTTTGTACTACAATGACCTAACGTGGCAGAGGGTATAAACAGCTCATGTTCTGCGCCGCAGCTAGAGTCGCGCTTTGTTAGCTCATAAGATTAGATTGTTTACATTCCATTATAGAGATGGCCAGTGGGCTTGAAAGCTGGAGCTAGTCACGGACTATACAGAGCCATGTTGTATGTCTGTAGGCACGGATGTCACACAGATATCGGCAAGCCCACCGAATCATAGCAATTCCCCGGGCTTATGCAGTGTTGATGGATGTTCGGCAAATTGCGGTTATTTTTTTTTTCCTGTGTAAAAACAGCAAAGAAAAGAAGCACGGATCTCTATGTGCCAGTTGTTCTCAGGAAAGACAGAGTAGAATAAGAAGAAAAAAAAAGAAATAGAAATGTGGTCTTTGCTCCCTTCACCGAAAACTAAATATAAGGCTATAACAAGCAGTATATCTGGGTCCCTAATTGTCGCTGTGAAAATACAGTGAGAAAAACAAAGCACAGACAAGAAGAAGCTGAGCAGAAAATGAGGGCGAAACCTGGAGCGAAAAAGTCTCACAACTTCATCAGCAGTACAAAACTGCTGCCAAGCAGACCATCTCCGTGGCAAGCAGCACTTCTTCTTGCAGACTGCTCTTCAGCATCTCTGCCATTCTTGGCCGGCAGTGAGATGGGGGGGAGGGTGGTGCAGTCGTCTGTTCGTCTGTTGGTAACGTATACTCACCCAGCATCTTGCCAGCCTCGACTTCTAGAAACTCCTGGTTGCGGCCGCGGTCTCTCCTCACCATCGGCTCCGAAAAGACGTCATAGCAGCAAGGCTGACTGGCTTGATCTACGCAGCGTAAGGGGGTGCAACGGAACTTGGGTAAGAAAGTCCTGATTTCTTACCCCAGGACGCTTTCTCCGTGAGGAAGAGAGAACGTAGGGTTGTCTGCGCTGCTAATCCTGGTTTCTGTCAAGATTTGCCCGTACGCGAAGCGCCAATGCGCTGTGGGTTGTCTTTCGTCGCCACTGGTAACAGACGGTGAGCATAGGCCTGGCGACCCTAAGACGATCGCAAGGATACATAAAAGGTTGACGTTTAATATTTGGCACTTTGCATGAATACAAGACTGTTGGTCTGTGATATTTCATTAGTGAGAATCTTATTGCAAGAAAAACCCACACAGTATGCACAAAAAAGGCAAGAACAATGGAATTAAAAATAAAGTGGAGAACCCACAACCACAAAGGGCAAAATAGGAATTTTCTGCAGTTCTTGGGCTATCAGCAAGAAAGCGAGAGGGCTTTGATGAAGCGTGCTTCAGTATGGTGCTATATCGCGCGATGCTAAGACTATTCCTTTCATCTCTGCTGCTGTTAGCGAGATCTGGAACTCTGAATACGACAAAAAGAAAAGGAAAAAGAGAAAAAAAGAGACGGCTCTGCTGGCCACCTAGATGCTTGCGGCTATGTCTGTCTGTCTGCGTTGGTGCTCTGCTGGGTGGATGTGCACTTGTTTGTTTGTCTGCCTGTTTTCTATTGAGAGATCCAACGGTGGCAGCTTCGTGTTCGCCCTCCTACAAAGAGAAAGAAAACCTATATCCTGCCGAATCCTTGCGCACTCTTCCTTTCTCGCTCCTCTTCTGCAATCCGCCAAGGAAAAGCCCATGATCTTGGAGAAAAGAAAATCTAGGCTCGCCGTTGGATGGGACGGGCAAGACCAAATCAGACCGCCCTTCTCGATGTACCCAGATCGAAGAGACCCTCGTACACCCCCCTCTGATTGAGATTGGCCTGTCTCTACCATGGTCTCTGGGGGCTGTGTCTAGCTTCTTGCTGTTGGGGATATGCCCCTCCCTCTCCTTAGGTTATGCAGACTCGGAAACACGGTGCTCTGAGAGTCAGTAAAAGCCAGGCATTCAAGATGGTTCAAGATGACAAGAGCGGTCTCGCTTTCCGCCCTCAGAATGTCTCGAGAATGGACATTGCTCTGTCTTGGTCGAAGTCGGCTCGGTATATCCTCTGGCTATACACGACTCGTCACACAGTCACTTGATGAGACCAAGATATCCCTTTTCCAATCCCTTGTTTCCAGTCTTCTTTGCCCTACCGTCCTCCTTTCACACACCCTGCGTTGTCGTACCTCTTCTTTTTATTTTCTTGGCTTTTGGCTTAGTATTTGACTTGGATCGACCAGAACTACCCCTTCCCTTAGCTCAGACTTCAGGGAAAAACCCTGATCTGACCGGGTGGAACATCATAGCACCTTGCAATTTTACAATTTGTGGATGGGATCACTTGAGGCCCCCCATCAATTTTTGAATCAACGGCCGGGAAAAGCAAGCCCCCCCTAAATGTCTATGAAAATTTGTTTGTTTGTGCGGATTCTTTTCTCTTATGAAAACTCTATTTACCGGTGTTATCATTGTTGTTGCTGTTGTTATTTATTTATTTATTTATTTATTTTTATTTCCATCTTCATCTTATTTTTTTTCTTCCAATTTCACGTTTTCTCGGGTCTCTGTGTGTTCGAAATATTCCCGAGCAATATCAGGGGAGGCCTTCACTCCCGCTGAAGCTTGCAAAGCACTCCTAAACAAACAAACAAACAAACAAATAGGCGAGGCATAGACACCGCAACTTTCGTCTTTTTCCTCTTTGGATTTGGCGCACACCTACCCACTGCCTACTTCCTTGACGCATTATCCTGATTTTGCTTGCAGGAATTCTTGTTTCGTGATCCGTAGATGTACAACTTCAAAGCACAAGGCTATCCAAAGCGAAGCCTCAGGCTCTTCAAGTACCCAAGCTAGCCTTCTGGTCTCTATACCCATTATTCTCGTTGTATTTATTCTGGCCAGCCTTGTATCCCTTCGTTCTCTCTATTTCTAGGCTATTAGTTGACCACTTCAATACTTGTCGCTGATAACAAGCGTGTCTACATCGTATGGCAGCTATGCATGTTGGGCACTAATTTATATTGGGCACAGTTCTAATCAACTAGCTTTTTTTTTCACCCAGAAAAAAAAGCTGTGAACGATGAACACATAGAGCTATTACTTATGAGTCATATAGAGCGTTCTAGCTCTCATGCTCGCGCGCATCGTGCATGGCAGAAATTTGATGCAAATGATACACACTCACCGTCGTGAAGCTATTGGTTTGTAGATACAGAGTATCCCCGTTGTTCTTGCGCCGGTACCTAGCACTTAAATATACGATACAGGGTATATAGGTAGGAGCTTACTCACAGGCAAATCCGAAATCTTCTAGTGTCCCTCGTCCACGAGGTCTGGAACCATGTAAGGTTGTATCAACATTCCAAAGTAGCTATTTTCTTTCATTCGCAGTACTGCCGTTTCCATTTCCTAAAAAGGGAATTTGCATGATGAGTTTCTCCCAGCAAATCTTCTTTGCTTTGTCGGTGGTCCTGGCACTGGCTCCCAGTAGGATGGTGGGTTATTTGAAGGCTTGACCTCAGAGCAGCTTATTTATCTCTTGTCTTGTCTGGCCGGGAGCACTTTAAGCAGGAAAAGAGAAAACAACAGGTGTTTCCTTGGCGTTGTTGTAGGTTGCTGACTAGATGCGCCTAACACTCACATACTGTGTCCCCAAGAGCTGCTCGTCAGTTCATGTTTTTCAAGTCTCAGGCTCGTCAGTTGCTCTTCTATAAATCTCGGGCTCATACAAGATTACTTGTACCATACAGTCCGGCAAGGATGGATGGGAAAATCCAAGCTGCATAAGACCCGGTTTGGTCACCTTTATTAGTACATGTGACTTCTTTCTTGAGTCCTGTTATCAATCGGTTAGCAGAAGAGCGTTCACGTCCCTGTGAGAAGGGGCGTCCGTTTCACGGCGTACGCAGATGGAGTGTTACACGTAAAAGTGCTGGCCGGACGACGCTGGAAAATTATATGATAACATTGTTTTCCTCCCCAGGACATGGGTAGGCAGTGCATATTGTGTTTCACAGCAACTTACGGAAGCTGTTCGTATTAGCAAATGGAGGGGTAGAGCAGAGTTTGAAAAGTAAAAAAAGGAGGGGAAAAGGGATGAACAAAAAAAACACGGCAGACCTTGATGATAAAAAAAGCCTTTACGGGCCAATACCACACCCCACCTGGCCTCAAAGAGAAGAAAAAAAAGTATTGAGGTTCTTTCTCATGTAGAGTTCCAGAAAGCAGTCGCATTGTATGGTGTGCTCACCTTACTTCACCGATGTTAGCTCATGTGATGGCGGCACAATACATACCAATGTTTCGCTCATACTGCTTGGCATAGTCGGGCACCACTCCCAACATTTTCCATGGTCGAGATGTCGTGGTTAATGCTGTGCGAGTACGTGCTTTCCTGTAGGATCTCGTCTTATCTAACATATTAGCTTACTTGCTTGCCCATTCAATTCCTTTGACAATAGACAAGCTTACTCATTCGAGCAGGTCGAGAAATGAACAAACCGAAAAATAAAATAAAAATAAAAGACCAAAGTATCATGGTAGAATAACACTCCCTATGAACGAATAGCATCGCTTACAGGGAAATTTGTATCGGGGCTGAGATTAGTGCGTGTATTTAAAATGCCGAGCTAGGGGTGGAGTAGGCATAAAGTTTGTGGCGAAGCAAAAAAGAAATAGCAGTGTTGCACGAAGCTGTGTAGATGGGAGTAAGGGTGCTCATGCTCAGTTACAAGGTCATATTAGATTACAAACGCCACCTACTTATCAGCAGCCATGCCATCTTTAACCAAAAGTGCAAGAAATAAAATTCGCCATCAGTCATACTGCGCTTACTCCCAAACGGAGAGATATGCCCTAATTCGAGGCCACATAGGCGTATATCCAGTGTCTTCTTGGCCAATGTAAACACGGCATTTTCAGGAGATAGCCATCGATCCTTGGAGTCTCAAGTCGCTCCCTGAAGAAGAGCTTGAGAGGCCCGAGGGAGGCAAAGGCCAAGGAGCATTCCTAAGTCGGCTCGGGAGATTTCCCCGGCTGCCCACCAGTACGGGAGGCTATGTTGAAGAACTGAAAACCCTGGCCACGATACAAGGGAAATCCCTTTGCGATTAATAGCTTCTAAGAACGGCAAAGGGATGCGATCTGCAGGGAGGGCGGAGAACGGTGTCGAATTCCAGAGACGCTACATTTCTTGAGAATGGCTGCCTATCGTTGGTGAGAGTGGCAGCCTGGAGATAGACAATCGATGCAAGCCATAGTACCAAATTAAAACTGTACAGAAGGGCTGTAGTGGCTCAGCCAAGGGCTCCTCTTGTTTTCAGCCACAGTAATATTAGTAATCAAATATATGTTTCTTGGTCGGAAAGTGCAGCAAATAATTCGGTAGCCCCAAATTGTGGCTTAAAGGGTGTGTAGCCCGTTCAAACACAAGAAAAAAGGAAAAAAGGGTATGATATTCGAACAGATTGATCCATATCGGTCGATGCATAATGAGAGGTATTGCGAAGTAAACAATTTACTGGGTGAAGCAGGGGTTTGCAAGCAAGGTAAGCAAGGATCAAGATTAAAGGTCGTATTGCAGTTAGAAGCTTCCAGGGCTTTGTCTGTTGTCAGAATAGATGGCTCCTTTTCCTCCTCCATATGTCGCCTGGCTCCTTTGAAACCTGGACCCCCCTCTCTCCTCAATAAACAATTAGGTATGATAGGAGAGACTACGCCGATATCTGTCGCACAAGGACAGATACATCTCTTTTTATTTTTTTTTATCTTATCTTATTTTTATTTTTTTGGAAAGAGATGTAGGATAAGATTTTGCGTGTACATATGCAAGGAATTATGAGAGAATCTGAGGAATCTTGTCAAGATACATCGGCCCAATCTGAGTCAACTATAAGGTAGCTAGCTAGTTCGCAACATAGATGAACAAGAGGAAGGATGTTGCTGCCATGTTGCAGAAGCGCAGCCTCAAGCCTCCAAGGACATCCCCAGCTTGCAGCATAGCTTAGAACCAAGGACTGGAAGCATGAGCCACATCTGTTGTGTAATTCAAGAGCCCAGAATTCATAGGCGGATAGATAATCGCAAAGCAAGAACCTGTTTGTACCTTTTGTGGCCCCGGTCTTACGTAGGTGTGTCGAAATTCATGCGCATCGCCTAGACACAACTGAGCATAGCCTTCTAACTCACGACTAAAGCTGTTTTCTACGCACATGATTTTTAGAGCCTAGGTTGATTTGATAAACTGTTGGCTTTGGGAGCCCAAGCTGTTGATATATATCAGCCAGCAATCAACTGACGAGTCTTGGCGCCTATAGCCCAGATCCTTGCGGACGTGTTGTCGTCGGCTGACTAATATGTCTTAGTGGCCTTAATGCCCTTTGTTAATTGTGGCGACTAAACGAGTAAGCCACACAAAGGGCGGAAAGAACAAAGTGAAGAAGCTCGAAGGAACCAGCCCGGATTCTGTCTGAGCTGACCATCAAGGACATGAAGACCCTAACAATTGTACTACTATATCTTTTTAGCGTGGACTCATGTATGCGGCATGCCAAACGGCCTGGGCGAAAAGAAACCGAGTACCCTTCCTTTGCAACTTCGTTTCTGATCCTCAATCTTTGAAATTTCTGCTTTTATTCTTCTCGCGCGTGGGGGGTTGCTTGATGGGCGATCATGTGTCCCGACCCAAAGGCTATCATGGCCCATTAAAAAGAATATACACATTATATACGAATCCTATCATAGGAGAGGGGAAAGGAAATGAGAAAGAATAAAGCTGGCAGTAGCATACAGTGTGAAGTTGAGTTTTCAACCCTTCTCGCTTTTGCCTTCAGAGCAAGAACTAGCAGAGGATGTTTCATGCGCTTTGGTTTTAGGTATTTAACCCCCTCGTCTTCCATTGATATTCTTTTTTTTTTTTTTTTGCCTCGGTATTCCTATGAGGTCATCGCAATCCATTGTCCGGTTCAGTTAGCCACCCATGAAACAAGGCTGAGCTGTATTAATTCATGCTGAAATATCTGCCACACTTGTCAAATCAGGGACCTTGTGCTATTCCTATCTGTCTGTGTCTACATGTACGGTCACTGATTATGACGACAATGACCGTAAATCAAACTCCACCCAATGATAGCAGATATGCAAAAAAAAAAAAAAACTCATGGCAGTAGGAGACAAAGAAATACAGGCAATGCACACCCAAAAGAACAAAGCCTTTGAGAACCACATCAGCACACACATATATATGTATATCTATTATCTCTGTCTTTCCGATAGTAACTCCTACCCGTCTGCTACGCCTTCGGTCTTTCCTTGTCCGTGTCTTTCGCTACTATCTATGGGCTGTCACTTTCATGGCTATTGGCCAAAGCCACCCTTCCTCCAGATATGCCCTTGTCGCCACAGACCTTGAAGCCTGACCCTCACCGAGGTTTGCCGTCGGTGTAAGAAGAAGAAGAAGGGGGGAGGGAGACTACAGCATAGAGCGGCCTGTGGCGGAATACCCTGGCTTTTGTCACTAGACACCAAAAATGACCCTCAAACATTGCCTTACTGTTTACCGTCTCACACCGACACTACATTCATTATCAGAGATACAATATCATGATATCATCGTCGTGAGCCAACTAGTGCGTCTTTTTTAGATGCACTGGCTTCATCCGCACCGCCTTTTCGTCAAAATTTCATGGCATGTGATTACTCTCCATTGAATCTGCTTGGACGCAGAGACCAGGCCTCAATGTTATTTGGTGTGACCAAGGTGTCCCCTTTGGTTTTCTTATATTGCCCGGCGCTGTTTACCCTCGCACAGGTACACCCTTTCATGCTTTGTTTGCCTACTTGGCACCTAGCGCGCTCCTCCTAGTATGTCATGTAGAGCCTCATTGGGCCACTCCCCTCGCGCAATTCAAATTGTTGGAGACCCTCTTGAAACTACTTCACCAACAATGTTACATTCTAGCCGTGTGTTTCTCACGTCTGGGTGTAGACAGACTACCACCATGTATGCCCAGAACTCAAGCCCCATACTCCTCTGACCGCTATGGCTTTTTAACTTGGGAATCTTGGACTTCGATGGCCGAGGATAGCTCATTGGCTGGCTCTTTCTTCGAGTCCTTTTTGCCCTTCTATGAAGCCCCTTCCATCCAGATCTCTCCCTTGAGGGTCTTTTTACCTGCTTCTATTTATTGACGGGGTGCTCACCCTTTTTCTTCCATTGATCGATTTAATTAGAAAATCTCTAGTTTCAGTAATTGAACCATAGTCTGTGCTGCCCAGTCCAGGTTCTTATGTTCTGTGGGACAAGATAAAAAAAAACGAGGGTCTGAGCAAAAAGTCCTACAATAATGGCCCCAAAAAAGAATATATGAAAGTAAAGGAGAATCGCATGGGTGTCACTTTCACCTTCCCTGCTGACGCTCATACTCTCGCGTCACAAAAAGTCATATGTCTAAGCATCACCGCATAATCATATACGAACCGTTGTTATTTCAAGGCATGACTTTTGCTCTTTGATATGTCCATGTCCCAGCTGCTATCCCGGCCGGGTGAGGACTTTTGGTGTGCTCGCTCGCTTCTTTACTTCTCAGGAACCGAGTTTGGTATGGTGGTAAAGGCTCGGTGAGTACAAGGTGAAGTGGACACTCGAAATATGGAGGGATGATGCCTGCTTTAGTCATGAATTTACATTTAAAGACAACAATTGTCAAGAACGAGACACATGAAGTACATGGCCGACTATTGTCAGATTGAGGGATGCATACATTTCAGTCCATAGCTCATCATTCCTTCCCCCTTGGACTGGAGCGAGCCTGGGATCGGAGGACCAGACAGATGACACGACAGGCAATAGCAGCCTTCTCGAGCCTCCAAAAAAGCATCTTGGCGCAGGCTGTAACAGACCTCCTCGCCATCGTAGCGGTCTTGCCACAAGTAAAGAGAGTTCTGCCTAGCCCGCTGCCCATTTTATTGGTTAAAAACAGAGCATAGGCCTCGTGATGAGCTACGTCAACAGAGTACAGATACCCTGTTCCACCGGGCTCCCTCTGCTCGTTAGAATAGGAGAAATAATAGGGGCACGTAAAAACATTACACGTCTATCAAATCATGTGACCATGCAAGAGTGTTCTGCTCTGCAGTACAGGTCTTTTGTATGTCTTGTGTCTTATTAGCATCATGGGCTGCCTATTAATTAAAAGACTGCACTTTCTGCGTGGTGCACCGGCCTTCGAGAGACTGACAGAAGGTTCGAGGGCGTGGTTGGGAGAAGCGTGAGCATTTGATAATATTTGTAACACCAATAGAAGCTTGCCATCTCGCTTGTTGGTTATCTGTTCGTCGGTGCAGAAAATGACCAATTTGCAGTTGTATTAAGGCTTCAGTCACAGAGTAGGGGTAGCAGGTTTCATCGTATTGTATGACAAAGCGACGGACTGGGAAGAATACGCCGCTGAATAATAGGACTTGAAGATTAGCATAAAACAGCCATTTGAAATGAATAATAGTTACACGCTGTGGAAGGCTGGAAGTTGGCATGTGAGTGGTGAGGCATCTAGCATAAAGTTCGAAGTGTGCCGGCTGTGTGAAGAACGATGGGGTGATTGATGATGGATTATGCATGGCTGGCTAGGCTTGGCCTGGCTGTGGCTGGTCTTGAGGGTCGTTGACTCTGCGTTCCAGAGCCAGGTATTTTTTTTATTATTATCAAGGAGGAGGAAAAGAGGCCATGGCATTTCTGGCCGTTTGGCCGCATTTGGTAGTGTAAAGCTTATTATCGAATCAATTTAATGAATATGCAGAGAAGGTAAAGGGTAATAGAAACCAGATCAAGTTTTCGCTGGAGACCGAGGGCACAAAGTTTGACTGAAAAAGAGCAAGGGAGGATGGAAAATCAAGAAGGGGTGAAAAAGAAAAATTAAGCTATAATTAAGCTATAATTAATACTGTGAGTTGATTAATGGCCAATTAAGCTGAGATGCATATGTCCACCCCCAGCAAACTTCTCAATCACACGCCCTACTAATATAAGGGACAGGCGGGTTGTGCGTTTATAACTTCGTCCCACCCGCCTTCTGATGTTGTATACTATTTCCTCCTTCGTTCTTCTTCTTCTTTTTGTAAATCCTGTCTACACAACCTTCACCTTCACCCTCAATTTGGCTCGACTCGTTAGCACGACACATTGGGCCTCCCTCCTTTTCTCTGTCAATACACTGCTACATTAATAAACCCGAATTTCTACTTTCTCCATCTTGGTCGTTTCAAGACTGAAATTACCCAAGCCCAACGTCGTGTGCTCTCCAGCAAACCCACTTGGCTACTTGATCTCAGCCCTTATCACTTGCAATATTCGCATTGATATGTCCTGCTGTTTCCATAACACCACCCGCTCCACCTGCCCAGCTACCTAACTCGCTTGCTTGACTGTTTGAAATAGACAGTTGTCCCCACCCCTGACCAAGAACTGCATTGCCCACAGCAATTTACCTCGTCATTCCCAAGAGTTGAACGGGCGTCAACTTTTACATCTCTACCATCTATTAAACGCCCGCTCCCATCACCGCCCCTACAATGTCCGGACATGGACCTGCGCCGCCTCATTTGGATATGCCACCATACCCGGGCTTTATGCAAACTGGGTTTCACCCCGACCCCTACCACTCACCTCCCGGCACAACGCACTCATCTCCCCGTGCCACTCCTTACAACCAATACTATGCCGCACCTCCCCCACGTGCTGCGTCGACCCAAAGCCCACCGCGGCCTGCCACACGCGCCCACTTCCACTCGGCTAGCACTGCTGCCGCACATATATATGGCGAATATAACAGCCCTCGGCCGCCAACCGCGTCTCCACGATACAACAGCGATGGGCACTATGCAACGGCTAATGTGAGTAACGGTCTCTATTCTCGCAACTTTCCCTCATTCGCCACTTCGCCTCTCCAGCCCAACTCTCGACGCCATTCCTTTATTCCAACTCGCGATAGCACGCCGAGCGGAGAGTCCGATGAAGAGTTCTTCAGTCGTGATGGTGCTCTTGTGTATACTGCTTCATCGGGTCGGGCCCGGAGATCTGACTATCACTTGCCTGGTAGCAGTGGCTTGGCCCCCAGAAGACGCCGCAACTCGTTCGGGGATGACGCTATGAGGGAACATGCGACTGATAGAGAATTCTCACAGGCCGGGCCGTACCATCGGGTGCATGATGTCTATGACAAGTATTCCGGACACCACCAAGGCGTGTCTTCACGTCCCACGACAACACCGCGACGTCCTTCTATGACCACTCCGCAGCGTCCTGAGACTACTGGACCGCGCTATAGTCACAAGAAGTCCTCAAGTACAGCTGCACCTCCAGCTGCAAAGGCACGGGCTGCCACTGAGGCGGATGCCCGACAGCACCACATTCCCGCTGGCTACTCTCTCAAGAACTGGGACCCTACTCAAAGTCCTATCCTACTTCTTGGATCTGTCTTTGACGCCAACTCACTTGGCAAGTGGATATATGACTGGACAGTCCACCACCATGGTGCTGCCAGACCGGAAGCTGAGATTGCCGGAAAGCTTTGGCTCTTCCTGATCCAAATGTACGGCAAGATTGGCACTGGCACCCAGGCCGTCGATAAAATACGCAGCCGCAAGTTGAAACTGACCGTCGAGGAATTTCTCCAAGCCGGTAACCGTCTAACTAAGCGTCTCTGCAAGCTTCTCAAATCATGCGAGGCCCCCATGCTGCGCGCTGCTGAGGGTCACAAAGGTGGTCTTGGAAGCAACTCGGGTATCGAGTTTGTCAAGACGCTTTTTGGCCAGGACAAGCAGCTTAAAGAAACCACAAGCTTGATTTCCGCCATGGAGACCTTTATTCACCGTTGGGATGTCAATTGCGAACATGTTGTTCACAACCCCACACAGTGATCATCCTGATCGAAACTACTTTTTTTTATTTTCACCTCTTTAGACTTTTCGGTCCTGTTACTCTTTTCTTCGAAGGCTTATTATCCTTTGGATTATTGACTATCCGCCCATCTCAGCTCTGCTTTTTTATTATTATTTCTATTTCCGGGATTCTGTTCCCACAGGGCAACCTGTACCCGATCGCATCACAGGCTCTCTTCGCAAACCAAAATGAGCATCGTATCCGCAGTTTCTTTTGCTATATCGATTAGGTAAAGTGATGGGGCTAATACGTATGCAATACTTATTCTGTTAGAATTCTATTTTGGAGTCACTTCCGTTGCCGCATCGAATTTTTGTTGTTTCTTTTTCTTTTTGAGATACCCTGGCGCATGGATTTTATCCAGGAAGCCTTTTTCATTTCCTCCGACCATCTTTGTCTTTCCTTGGACTATCTTGCGATGAGTGCGGGTTTACCGCTTTTTTATTATCACACCACCTCAGTGTGTGATTGGATCTCACGGAAAGCGAGGCGTCGTGAGGTCTTTAGTTTTTCTTTTTCTTTTCTTCCACTATTTGTGCAAGACGAACTACTGTTGCTGGTTTTCGGTCTGATGTTTCTGCTGTTGAGAAACGCTTGATACATCGTTCCACGTCATTCTCTTCCCCTTTTATCGCCTTTTTTTCTTTCTTTTTTTTCTTTTTCTTTTCTGCGCATGGCTCTAAAAGATTGCTTGCTTTTGTGTTTGTGTTTGAAAAATACCTTATTTTGGGCGACCTTCTAGTCCTTGGGGACTTGTTCAAGTTTGTTTTCTGTCCTGACGGTGTTTCCTCGATTGCTGTTTTCTGGTTTTTTTTTTGCTACTTTTTATTTCTTTACATTTGTGTTTGTTTCTGTGGGCCAAAAAAGAGGCGAGGTATGTTCTTGGTTCATCTTTTTGAGTTTAATTTCTTGTTGCTGTTTAGCTGTAGTACTTCGTCCCATTGTTTGCCTGTTTTCTGCTAGTTGATAACTTGATGCTTTGCGTATTTCTTTAGAGTGGGATTATCAAAATGGGCAAATAGGTTTATTTCGTTTTATAAAAGATTTTTGTTTTTGTGCTACTCAACTCCACGGTGCCTTTAAGAATACGTGATAGTAGACAACACATTGCAGACGGTAATGTACTTGTGAGACAAAGTCCCATTCAATTGCGCACACTTTTCTGAAGAAATATCAACTGGGCTTCTATAACCTCAGTAACCATGCCAAAGTAGCCGTGCACATGTACTCTGCCAAAGTCGCAGCACAAAGTCTTACATACGCCTCCACTGTGCTACACAGACGCTAAGATAACTAACTATATGCACAGATACAAGCACCCATACCCATGCTACTGGCCGAACTCTCAGCTGGCTGGCGCCCATACGCATGAGGTTGTCATCTTGAGTAGGGCACATTTTTAATCAGAAAAAGATCTCATGCAAATGTGCGTTCTGGCGTAGTATTACAAGTTTGTGTGCGCCCATGGTTGCCAAGCGTCACGTGATGCGCACAACAATAAAACTGAAACAGCTGTAATAATTAGCGTCGTGCGACCTTGTAGCTACTTCTTGGTATTTCTTTTCTAGCAGGAGGGAGGATTCTAGGGTGAATTTTAACAAAGATAATCAAGTTGCTGACCCACTAAGCACACACAATGCCTTCCTGCTCCTCATCCCCCCTGAAAAGCTCAGATTTAGGAGGTGGAAGGCCTCCTTTCGATCTCCGTCGCTTCACATCCTTCTCTCTTGTCTTTATTTCTCTTCCCTACCAAGACAAGCATAGGCCATGTTGTTATTTACTAAAAGACTGTGATTCGACCCCCCAAATAATGACCAGCTCAGGGTGGCAGCCACCGGTTTCAAAGCTAAACTTGAGGCAAAGTTTCCATGGTGGGCGGCAACTTTTCTTTCTGGAAGATACTGTAGTGTCAGCGCACAAGGCAATGCTAGGGCCTTGCTCGCGCTGTCAGTCTCTAATCAGCTGCTAATAAGAGGCCAGGCTAGGCCTTTTATTCTTCCTATTAAACCTTTTCCCCCTTTTCTTCATGATCATCAACAGCGTATATAGCTTGCTTACGACAACACCATGTGAGATCCAAGTCTCGTCGTATACTCACATTTGCTTTTGATGCAGTACGAATACGAAATTGTATTAGCACGGATCCCGCCTGAGCCGGCCTTTCTGTAAGATTGGGACGAACATGGTCAGACTGTACCACCAACATTTTTATTTTCACAATTGCAGGTTTGTGCGCTGTGTGCAGGCCTTATCGATTGCGCTGTGTAATACATGGTACATTAAAAAATAACCAGGCAGAAGGCAGGTGACATAGCCAGATGTGTTGTTTCACACAACCCTATAGCCATAGCCGAAGCTTGACTTGATGGTGGTTTCTATTATATGAACGGTCTCTATAGACAAGTAAGGGAAGTCCAGGGAACATGGGTGTTGTATCAGACCGGGATACAGGAAATATGGTAGACAAGAAAGAAAGAATAAACAAATAGGAATGGAAAGCGGTGAAAAGAAAACGAAGAGAAAATGATAAGAAGCCAGAAGAATGGAAAAGAAGACGGGAACAATCGTTGATCGGATGCAAGATACAGGGGAAGGGAAAAAAAAAAAGTCAACCGGTCCCGGCCAGTTCAGGCAAGTACAAAGAAAGGGGAAGAAGACATCAAAGCACCAGCAAGATTAGAAAAAGGGATAGACGTGAAGGCAAAAGTGGCAGGATGTTCTCAGGTCACAAACAGGGGGCAGGGTGTGCAGGCTAAACGGACAAGGATTATGGTAAGTATAATGCACACAGTACATTGCAAATAATCAGGGAAAAGGGGGAGGGGTGAGAACAACACCTAGCAGATTTGGTTGACATTAGCGGGAGGTTTCAATCCCAACAAACTTTCTATTGGTATAGGGAAGGGGCTAAATTGTCAATAATAGCAAATAATAAACAGTCGACTTTTCGACCAGAGCATGAGCTGGGGGCTAGAGGAGGGAGGGAGGGAGGGAGGGCTTGATACTGAGTACTGAGATGGTGATGTGTTCTGATTCTCTGGCTGCCTCTACTCTGTGGCTAGGCCTTGCTGTGATTGGTAGTTCAGTTTGATGAGACTTGATTCAGCAGAAACAAAAAAAAAAGCAGCTCGGTATTGGATTGTATTGGGG
>MKGM01000056.1:33152-75919 GCA_002018265.1 Ceratocystis harringtonii | reverse complement strand
GGGGGGAGTACTGGGCAGCAAAGCTCCCGTCATGCACGTCGCACATAGGTTGCTAGTGTTGGATTCATTTATCTTTTATGGCTTCTCTACCTTGAAATTCGCGCACTAGAGCCTTGTTTCAGTTGTTTAATCTCGTCTCATACCTTACGGTGGGGGGAGGCGAGCACTAGTTTGTGAAGGGTGCCAACCATGTAGGATACTGCGAATGAGAGTGGCGAATTGTATTGTATTTCGGAGAATCAAATACAGAAAGAAACCCATTGCTCCTTACGTGCTAATTATCCTCTTATACGCTGAGAAGAAAATCATGAATCCACGATACCATGGCCCTGGATCAACTAGCTGTCCGTGTTGAGCACAATGAGCACTACGGTCTAGTTTCTTCGTTTCTTCGTTTCTTCGTCTTACAAGGCAAGGCGCTGTGCAGCGGGTGGCCTACAATTGTTAATCGTTGGATGGATGCTGTGCAACATGGTAGCAAGGCATAAAATCGCAGCACGGGAGCTGGGATCAGTCCAAGGCTAACCAGGAGTGAAGGTAGTCCAGTCCGTCTGCGGATTGCACGAAAAACACGCTGTGCATCTGGGCTTGAGTTACATACGTTGGTTGAGTAATGTTGCACAGAGTTAACCTGGTTGTACCGCGCCCCTCCGATAGATCTCTTATTGGTCAAGCCCGCAGGAAAACGGCCAGTACCTAAAATTGGACTGAACGGCAGGACTGGGTTTTGGCTCAAAAAAGGGAAGCCGCGATCCACTTTGCATGTGGCTCGCCTTCCTCTTGAAGAAAAGATGGGCAAAGTGGTTTTTCTGTTTCATAATCTGTTACTTGGGCTTTTTATTCCTCAAAATTATATTTATGAAACGCCCAGACAGGTAAGCGGACAGAGCCTGACAATCTCTGGGCAAGAAGTTTTGCGTGCTGCGCACTAGATAGCTAGCTAGATACGCCTTCTTCCTGTTCGTGATCTTCGCTAAAGATAGAAAACAGCATTGGGTATTTTCTGGGCAGTATACGGCACATGGTACATGCTCTAGATCTCTATATCTCTGTGCTTAGCTTGCCCAGCATTGGTGTAGGAACTGAGAATGGCGCGGGGGGGGGGGGGGGGGGTTATCTGTGAATATTACAAAAGACGCTGCATGGGGCTTACCTACAACATAAGGACCGATGTCTGGTGCGGGGTGAGTGTGTCGGCGCTGAAAAAGGGTTACACTGGAGTCTAGCCATCAGTTGGGCGCTTAAATGCTGGGACATGATAGGAGCATTTCGAGCTGCGGGGACGCCAAACTAGAATGAATGCGTGACGTTAATACCCTTGTATGTGGTATTGCTTTGGCACTCCTTGTCAGGATGAGGGAAATGTCTGCTCGCCTGCTCATGGAGTCCCGTGTGTATCGTCACGGTTGGTACGCTTTTCCCCTGCACACCCGCTGTATTGTGCACTCTATCATGGTCATGAGACCGTCCACAGTGGCCTTTAGTTCGCCACATGTAAGGTATATTTAAGCCTGCTGATTCTTAAACGCCCGCAACATGGTACTTTGACAATGACCACCAAAAATTTCTTTGACCATCACACTTTATATCCTATCCCATCGCCAAAGCATCCGCCAATAAGGGCCATTGCGAGTATCAAAGCCAGAAAACCAGCTAGGGAGTGATTGTAGCATGGCTGACTGTAGACACCCATGCATTCATCTACATACATATGTCTATGTACAATAACTTGTGTGACAGTCTCTTTCCGGCGAATACATGAGCCATATAGAACCAATTAGCCTATTTGAAATGACTTGAGGTCTCGGCACCAGACGTCTTCCCTGCCTGATAAGTATTGCTTAAGTCATTGTAGTACGCTTTAACTCTCTGAATTTCCGTAGCAAAGAATACTTTGTCCTGCTCGTCGTCCAGCTGTTCCACCAGGTCTGCCAAAGCCTCAGCTTTGAAAAACTTGTTTGTCTTGTTGTACAGTGGTCTCGCTGCCAACGACTCGTCGGTATCTGATGGCGTTCTGACCCTAAACACGCTTTCAAGAATGTCAATATCATATGGGATAGAAAATAGATCCCGGCTATCCTCGTATGTGAACAGGAAGAAAAAACGGCGGAAGCCGGACCACGTGATGCCGCTCAAGCATAGCGAGCACGGCTCATGTGTCGCCAGGAAAAAGCATTCTGCTGGGTCCGGTCGCGCCGCTGACTCCGGATAGGTCTGCGTAAAGAATTTGTGGATACAATGGATCTCGCCGTGGAACAGCGGCGAAACTCGCTCGTTGTTTGTAGCGTTGACAAGCGGTTCCAGGTCTTTGGATAGAATCGACGCCCCGAAGAGCTTACTGCCAGACTTGACACCTTCTCGTGTCAATGGGATGATCTGGTCTTCGATGACAGAGAGGAGAGAAGTAAGAAGCTGCTTAGCAGTGGGGCCGGATGGGGCAGTAGAAGACATGGCCAAGTCTTGGAGGAGCCTTTGAAAAACGATGACTTATTCTTTTGCAAAGTGGCTGTATTGAAGCAGGTAAGCACAATATATGCAAAGCACTTGATTTTATAAGAGCATGATATACGAATGAAGATACACGAGAGCAGCCATATGTTTATAAAGAAACAAAAACATGCGCCAGAACAGCCCCGCACATTCAAGTATTCACTAGGCTTTAGTGCCCCTTGGCGGTCTTTTAGTGGGATAGCACGTCAAAAGAAGCGCTATCCGGCGACCTCCGATAACCGACTACAGGACACTGCCAGCCAATCACGAAGAGCATTGGGAGCGTGTTGAATATAGGAAAATAATCAGCGAGCAGAATTCATGTCAGATCTCATTTAACTGTGTAATTTAGGCTTTAGTTTCGTAGTATGCTAGTTTTTTGTAGGATAGAAATACTCATGCCATCACGTATCTTGTACATGCCCTTCAGAGACCTTATCTGATTACTAAGCCATATCGAGCACAAAATTTTCAGTCACTACTCAGCTTGCCGCTTCTATCAACGAGATAGAGAAGCAAGCACGAAGAGTTAAGCATCCCCCTGAGGAAATCTACGGCTATAAGCCTTTTTTCCTCTGTCTAGAGCTCTTTGTTTCACAATGCATTATATCCGCTTCGTTCGCCCTCCAACCGTAACCATTCGGGACCGGGGCAAGACGGTGCTTCGTCTGGCCCTGACCATCGCGACTGATCTGGGCGATGCCTACCTGTGTCCCGAGGCGCCAATCCCGCTGACCTTGACATACTGGGTTAACGACCAGCTGCAAAAGCCGTCATTGCCTCTGCTCAAGTGGACGGCTGGCATGCGTGTGTGCAAACTCGACGTGCCACTAAAGGTGCTCGCAAGAGGCTCCTATGTGACCAAGATTTTTGTTTCGCCGGCTGAGCCGAACCTAGGTCTAATGCACATGCAGCAACTGCTAACGCAAAAAACGCCCATGATCGTGCCCGTCGTCGCCACGCCAGCTCTTCCGGGCGTCGAGCCCAAGCTCTTCACCAGCCGCCAGGTGCTTCTAGGCGACGTGCAGGACAAGCGCGTGTTCTTGGCTATAAGCGAGGAAATCCAGGACTCTATTGCTCGCCGTGTTTGGGACAGCGGGATGGTAACAGCGGCACTGCTGTTTGAGCTGGCAGCACACAATGCGCGGCCATCAAGGTTTTTACCCCTAACCCAGGACCTAGTGCGGGCCGATGCTCTCAGTGTGCTGGAGTTGGGCTGTGGCGTGGGCACACTAGGCATTTCAATGGCTACCGCGCTTGCGCAGCGACATATCACCCCTGCGCCATCAGCTGAGGCCGACGCCGAAAACGCCGAGGCTAGCACCGAGGCTAGATCTTCCCCAGAAACAAGTAGGCATCGCATTGTCCTAACTGATTTACCAGATGCCGAGGAAGTCGCGCAACAAAACATTGAGCTGTTCAACACAGTCATGAAGGGTCTGGTGGCGCCAGCCGTTGCGTACGAGAACCTGGATTGGTTTGACTGCAAAGAGGGTGACTTTGGTCCTTTGGTCAGTAACAATCAAGACTGGGACTTGGTGATCATTAGTGACTGCACGTACAACGCGGATGTGATCCCGGTGTTGGTTGGCAGCTTAGACAAGCTGCATTCGATTGGGATGCAACAATCTGGAAAGGGCCCCCATGTCCTGCTGTCAACCAAGTTCAGACATGATTCCGAGACCGTCTTTTGGGACCATATGAGGATAGCAGGCTGGGAGGTCCGCGAGAAGGCGGAGTTTCCCGTGTCCAATATCGGCGCGGCTGCCGAGCAGATTGAGGTTTACTTGTTTTCGAAGAAGGCAGGATCCAATTGAGGGGGTAGCCGTGCTCTTACAGCACATGGGTGTATAGTGGGCTGAATCTGCAGAGCTTGCCTCAGTCAAATCTCTGTTCATCACGAAAGTCGGCATTTCAACTCTTTGAGTTATGGCCAGGCTTGGGATCTTCGGGATTCTTGGGCTCCCTGGTCTAAATGCGACCTTGTCGTCGGCCCTTGGGCGCCATTTGTCTTCGGGTGCAGTTTCGGTATTACCAAAGACCCCGTCGCTTCTGGCTACGCTCGTTTTGAGGCCAATTCCCGGGCAAGCCATAACATGACGAGATCGTAGGTATACCTACTAGCTTTGGAGGTTTGAACAGCCCAACTACTTGGTCCGCCACTTCTATTAGCTCCCCTTCGCTAGTCTTAACCCATCCCGGAGAATTCCAAAGATCAACAAAGTCGTAGCTTCTTATGTGTAACATTGATCACCAAAGCTTAGATACATAGCATATCAGTGCTGGTGAAAAATAAAATGACCACATTCCAAGTGTGAAGCACTTGTAGGCAATACACATGATATTTTATCCTTTGTGCCCCCATCTATGTGTTGTCGCTGACTGTTCAGGATTCGTTAGGTGCCAAGTGCTGTCGGCAAATGGGACATCGGGCTGTAAGAGGACCCCGAGCGGTGACTCGACTGCCGCGCGATACACAAAATAGGTTAAATTTGGAAAATAAAGGATGACAAGCGCTTCGTAAAAGCTGTACTCCTGAACTGCCGTGGGGATTCTGACCAATTCCAAGCAAGTGACTGGCGGTATGACTAATAAAGTTTGAGCGAGACATTCGGGAAATGGCAATGACAGCGGATAGAGGCCAGGAACTAGGCAGCTTGTTGCAGGCTCAGCCCAGAACGAAGAGAATCGTCATACCACAATAATGGTAATGGGGACGTTAGCAACAGGAGGCAAGCCCTTGTAGATTTAGTTTTGATCTGAAGACTAAACCGGCTGTTGAAGCTGTCAAGCTTATTTAGACCTCGGCGATAGTGACGAGAGTGTAACAGAAGGGTTTACTGAATACAGCATTAGGGTTAGAAACATAAAAATGCTTAATAGTCAACAAAAACACGGATACGGCCATAGCTTGGTCTGCTCGTTTTCCTGGCAATATTCATAAAGGACTCTACTCAACAAATGTAAAACATAGCTGCGTTAGACCCGTGTATCACTGCCGTGCCTGAGGGCGAGATGAGGCTGGCTTATTGGTTGTGGTGATGACACAAGACGGGACACACAGCAGGGTGAGTGCCGGAAAGCTACAGAGTACTACAAGTCAGATTGCCAGAGCAAGGTTGGCTACGGATAGCCATGGCCTCCAGGTTTAGTGGCTGGCTGGTGGCGTTAAATACAGAGGGGAATAGAGAGACAGACGGGTTGAAAGGAGCAACGGTAGAAGAATAGGACCGAGACGTGAAAAGTCTTGTCTTATTTCGTTTTTTATATTGTATTAGAAAAAGAGGTTAAATAGGGCTTAATAGAGACGGAGGGAAATTAGCTTACAAATACGTAGCCATGGTGATTTGGTGATTAGAAATTAAGCCCCCGAAGGAACAACACAGCAAATGTTGGTTCACGAAAAGATGAAGACGAAGAAGACGAAGACGAAGCACAATCAGAGAATTAGGACAGAATTTGCCACATGCAAGCGTCTCAGATAGTTGGTGAATCGTGGCCGTTGCAAGAATATCATGATGGCGAAGAGTTAGGGGGATTTCTTTTTTCTTCAAAATCCCAGTCTGTGACCGAAAGCGGGCTTGGAAACAGGGAAAATCAAAGCAGAAACACATGGACAGGAAAATCAGACATAATTCTGGGCACATGCATCCTATCCTTCTAATGTGCGCGTTGTGGACAATACTAAACGAACACGACTGCCCATGCTAGGCAATGGCTGCGAGAAAGGAAGAGCCAAAGCAAAAAGGGAAAAGGAAAAAGAAACAAGAAGAAAGAAGAAAGAAGAAAACAGGAGCAATGACCACGCACGTTACCTGTTGGGGTCAAAGATCGGCTCTCGTTTCCTTGAAACCTTGCAAGGGATAGGACAGGGATTGTCAGACTCCCTTACTTTACTTGCCCACCTTGCTCAAGTACACTCAAACAGGCACTCACTCATTGCACAACGGCTTATCTCGATTAAAGTTGGGAGGGATAAACGGCCAAAGCCAAGCTCAAAGCCCATTGAACAAGAGCAGGGCGGATTTCAAGATGGAGCGGAATTGGGAGACTGGGCTTCTCTGTTCTGTGAGGACAGTCCCGTTGAGCTTGGCTTTGGCTTTTGGCTCTTCTTTTCTCCTGGTGCGGGCATGGTTTAGAAATCAGCCCCATTCGCCCATCTCCCACTTCCTCTCTTTCCCCTTGGCTTCGTGCCAGGCCAGTCTGATTAAATGTGATTGGCTCTCGTGTTTGTGATGGCATCATAAGGGGGTGGAGATCATAGATTGCGTGGCGTCAGACTAAAGAGAACATAGCACGACGAAAATAGGGTGACTAAGGCCGGAGATCGAGAAGAGAGTACGTGTGTGTGTGTGTGCTTGTCAAATATGAAGCTAAGGAAACCCAAAAATAGAGGAAACAAAGCTATGAAGCTGATAAATCAGGGTAGAGGAGTAGGGCTTGAAGAAAAACTTGGCCAAAGCTTGGGTAAGCTGCTGTCACAAAGCACAAAGCACAGTCATATACGGGCTGTAATGTGATTGTGATTATTCATTCTTTTTCTTGGGATGGTTCTTTTGACGAGAAAGTTTCGACCTTGATGGGTCCTGAATGGGTTAGGGAGAGTGGGTGAGGGAGGGCAAGAGAGGCAGGGATGAAGTCGGAGTAGAGGTATTAATCTGGAGACGGCGGCAGAACGGTGAATTTGAGATGGAGATGGAGACGGGAATGGGAAAACCCTCTTACAAATATCAAGCTAGACAAGATGGTGCTATCTTGTCCTTGTCTCTTTTCTTCTGACGTGCTGAGCATACTGCATACGTCTGTGGTCATAAGTAGCTATGATACAGGCCGGCAAAACGTGTAAATAAACATCATAGCTCACCCCCCCTCGTTGCCCAGTCCCACGGGTAAGCTGTTCACTTCCTCTCATATGAATTCCGCTCCATTTCATCTCATACCTACCCGCATCCACTCACTCATGCTCACATGTCTGCAACTACATTCATAAACCAAGACGAGCAAAGTCCCATTGAAGGATTGTCCAGCCCACTGAGGGGCGCAGGGAAAGAAATACAGGGGAAACCAGGCATCGTTTTTCTTTTTTTTGAGAGGAGCGAGGCGGAGTGACGTAGACTGAGCATTTGCCATTCGCCATTCGCCATTTACCGTGCGGGAGAGAAATAGAACAGACCCGCATATTGTGTTAATGCGCAAGCTTGATAATCTGTATATTCCTACGTCTACTTGACTTGTAGCCGGACAGACAGACATTCCGCCATGAAAAGGAGCTTCCTTAGTTGCCTCTTGCTTACTGCTTTTTGGCCGTAGGAAGATGTTGATGTATGTTGCAGATTTCAAACTTAGACTGTCTTTTTTCTTATTGAGTCTGTTTCGTACTGGTCTTGGACTTGAGAGCTGGTTTTCTTTTGGCTTAGAAATGCTTCTGTTCGTAGATATGCAGGAGGCAAGTCAATAAGAAATGGATTGCAGAGTCACAATTGCTACGTTTGGGCTGATTATTCTTTTCCTTTCTTTTGCATTCTCTTCTCTCCTATTCTCTCATTTTATACCGAAATACAGTTTTAGCTCGGGATAACATCTGACCGACCTAGAGGGCTGTTTGACAAATGGGCTAGCAGTGAAAGCTCAAGAGACACTGAAAGTGAGGCAGGCATTTTTAATTGGATGGGTTTTCCTTTCCTTTTTTTTATTCCCTTTTTATTTTGCTTCCAATAGCTCTATGCCCCTAGGGCAACGGTGTAATGTGCTCTCAGTTGGCTATTTTGAATGCATTTGGCTGTGCGTCCAAATTTCAAGAACAACAATGGGACGGCAGCGAAATCGGCCTGTGTCACATCGTATGCGTAGCTAGAATGATGAATAGAGGGGAGGTGGGTGTGAGGCACAGGGTAAAATAAAAGCGGCCGTTCGTATGATTTTTTGCTGTACACTCCTGCGCCTATTTTCTCTGGGGAGGAGGGGGGGCGGCGGCGGAGTTCTTCTATAGTCAGAGGCTCGGTGACATATGGGGTTTCTGAGATCAATGGCGAGACTTGGGCTGAAGCTAAAGCTGGAAATCCAACTACTAGATGTGATAGCCAAGCAAGCAAGAAGCAAGGAATAAAATAATAGCGAAATCCGCCTCTCGTTAGACACAACGCAGGCGCCAAGCCGGACGGCCAAAGCTAGGGCAGCGGATTTAGGATTGGGCGGCGGTAAGGGGCAGAGAAGGATTGACGGGGGCTGCTCGGCCCTGTAGGCTCTGTATTTGCAATGTCTCTAGTCGTTGTTTACTTTCTCCTGGTTGGTTGGTTGGTAATACACAATAACAAACTAGATGCGACGTCTGACCGCACCCGTACGTGTACATGAAAAAGTGCCGCAATAGCTTACTAGCTGAAACGGAGGACCCGATGAGCGAGGCTTGCTCGCTGGTCTGCTTTTTCGGCCATCGCGTTTGTTGACTGGCCTTGAGCACAGGGCTGAGGGGGAGGGGCTAGAGACCTCGGGAGGCTTTGGGCCTTGATTGCGCTGGTTGCATCTAGACGCAGCTGAGTCTGCGGCTTGCTCACTGCTAGCTGCTACCCACCGCACCATTGCAATCACTGTTATCGCTGCTCTCACTGCTCCCGCTGCCTGCTTACTCGTTTGGTAATAAATGAAGAAAGCAAACCTTGGCGCATCCCACCGGTCAGCCCTTTGCTGCAGTGAGGCATGATGAGCCATTGAGTACAGTCACGTGACCAGAAGCGATACTTGCGGTATACTTACCGTAAGCGTGTTCCCAAACAGGAAATCTGAGTCACGCAAAAGTATTCTAGCTCGACTAATAATGAGCAAGCAGAAGAACAAACAGGACCCGCAGAAACAGAAAGCGCTACGGAGAAAAAACTCGAAAAAGGAAGGAAGGGAAGAAAGAGAAAACTTATTATTAATCTGAATTTAAACACCGATAAATTCGAGGCTCTTTTGCCTGCTTCGTTGGTCTTTTTTTCTCTTATCTCATTTTATGTGGGGGCTGAAGCGGAGCTGTGTAAGTAAGTATTCCGTTTCAGGAACATCATAGTAAGGTAGCAGCAGGCAATAGGGCACTCTTGCCTATTTTGCTTGTTTACTCCTGGGCTATTGCTCCGTTTGTATGTGGCTCTTGCCAGCTCCTGTTCTTGTTCTTATATCGGTTGTTAGTTCCCATCTTGTTCCTGGATTAGTTCTGCGCTTGTCCATCTTTACATCTTTCTCTCCACCCCAACTCAGGCTTCTTCTCGGTCTTGCTTGTCCTTTCATTTTTTAATAGATTTTGGGAGTTGCCGTGTATTTCCTTTTCTTCTTTCTTCTTTCTTCTTTCGTCCTTATTTCCAATTTCATCTATTTCTTACTTAATTGGCACCCCCACCCCCCTCCCACACGCCTCTGTGCCGCCTCGACGTCTTGCTCGAGGTCTTTGACGTACCGGCAAATACATTACTGACGAACTTGGCCTGGAATTGCTCAAGCATAGGACTTACCAAGTATTCTTGCTCCCCCCCCCCCACGTCGTCTCTCGTTTTCTGGCCTCATCTCCATTCTCTTTGACATATACCGTTTTTTGCGTCCTCCCTTCTCTCTTCTTGTCATACTGACTCCCTACCCATCATGGGAGCACCAGTTGCGGGCTCTGACTCTTCAACAGCCAACTCGATGAATGGTCCTGGCAATCAGCGCGAGGAAGTGGACAGCAGCCCCTATGACCTCTCTGGCCCCCATGGCGGTGTCTCTGTCCAGGGTGCCGAGGCCGAATTTGCAGAGCTCCGCAAGTCGCTGAGTCGGGCTAGCCGCGCTAGTCGTAGCAAACAAACCCATGAAGACCCTGAAAAGGCCAATGACTCGGCTGACGACGGTCTCTTTGATCTGGAGAGCGTTCTCCGCGGCGATATTGCTCGCGAAGAGCAGGCTGGAATCAAGCCCAAGCACATTGGTGCCTACTGGAACAACCTGACGGTGCGTGGCGTTGCCAGCTCATCCAACTATATCTTCACTTTTCCGCTTGCCATGCTGCTGCAGCTTGATATCATCAGCCCCGTAAGAAATCTGCTGGGCCTCAACAAGAAGCCCACCGAAACTAAAATCTTAGAAAACTTCAGTGGTCTTTGCAAGCCCGGCGAAATGGTCTTGGTTCTGGGCCGTCCCGGCTCTGGCTGCTCAACTTTCCTTAAAACTATTGCCAACCAACGTGGTGGCTTTACCGGCGTCGAGGGTGACGTGCGCTACGGCCGTTTTACTGCCGAGGAGTTTCAGCTGTACCGTGGCGAGGCTGTTTACAACCAGGAGGACGATGTTCACCATGCCACCCTGACTGTCGGCCAGACCCTAAACTTTGCGCTGGACACCAAGATCCCCGGAAAGCTGCCTGCGGGCCTGACCAAGAACGACTTCAAGACCAACGTTGTCACTACTCTGCTCAAGATGTTCAACATTGAGCATACGCGCAATACCGTTGTCGGTGATGCCCACGTCCGTGGTGTCTCTGGTGGTGAGCGTAAGCGTGTCTCTATTGCCGAGATGATGATCACCAATGCTTGTATTTGCTCATGGGACAACTCCACTCGTGGCTTGGATGCCTCTACTGCCCTGGACTTTGCCAAGTCTCTGCGTGTCATGACCAACCTATACAAGTGCACGACCTTTGTATCTCTGTACCAGGCGTCCGAAAACATCTACAACGTCTTCGACAAGGTCCTAGTCATTGACTCGGGTCGTGAGGTCTACTTTGGCCCTATCGAGACTGCTCGCCAGTACTTTGAAGGCCTGGGCTTTGCCCCCCGTCCCCGCCAGACCACGCCAGACTATGTCACCGGCTGCACTGACGAGTTCGAGCGCGAGTATGCCCCTGGCTTCTCCAAGGAAAATGCCCCGCACTCGCCTGAAACCCTGGCTGAGGCTTTCTCCAAGTCTGACGTCAAGAAAAACTTGAACCGCGAAATGGAGGAGTACCTCGAGAACCTCAACGCCGAGTCTGCCAAGTTCCAGGACTTCCAGGTCGCTGTCGCTGAAAGCAAGCGCTCATCCCCGTCTCATTCCGTTTACACTGCTGGCTTCCACATCCAGATCTGGGCTCTGATGAAACGCCAGTTCCTGCTCAAGATGCAGGACACCTTCTCTCTGTACTTCTCTTGGTTCCGGGCCATTGTCATGGCTCTTGTTCTTGGCACACTCTACTATGATCTCGGCTCTACATCTGCTGACGCCTTCTCTCGTGGTGGTGTTCTCTTCATCTCGCTATTGTTTATCTCCTTCCAGACCTTCTCTGAACTCGCCAGTACAATGACGGGTCGGGGCATCATGAATAAACACCGAGCGTACACCTTCCATCGTCCTTCAGCCCTGTGGATCGCCCAGATCCTTGTCGACCAGGCATTCTCTGCCAGCCAGATTTTCGTCTTCTCTCTGATTGTCTACTTTATGACTAACCTAGCTCGTGATGCTGGTGCATTTTTCATATTCTACTTTGTGCTTGTTATTGCTAGTATTGCCATGACCTTGTACTTTAGAATCGTTGGATGCATGAGCCCGGATTTCGACTATGCCATGAAGTTTACTGTGCTGACCTTGTCTGCTCTGATCATCACGTCTGGTTTCTTGATTGCCTACCCGGTGCAGCACAAGTGGATGCGCTGGGTGTTTTGGATCAATCCCGTTGGCTTGGTATTTTCCAGCATGATGATCAATGAATTCATGCGTATCAACCTGACCTGTGATGGGGGAAGCCTTATCCCCAATGGTGATGGCTACACTGAAATTGTCAACCAGGTTTGCACGCTGCCTGGCTCGGTTGCCGGCTCGACCACGGTGAGAGGCATTGACTACGTTGAGGCGTCCTTTGGTATGTCCAAGAGCGATCTGTGGCGTAACATTGGCATTGTTCTAGCTCTTATTGTGCTATTCTTGTTCCTCAATGTCACCCTTGGTGAGATGGTCAACCACAGCAGCCCTGGTGGTGGCGCCAAGGTCTTCAACAAGCCTAACCAGGAGCGCGAGGCTCTTAACACGGCTCTCAAGGAGAAGCTCGAGGCCAAGCGTGCTAACCCGAATGCTGAACAGACAGCTGAGCACAGTTTCCAGTCCGAGGCTGTCCTGACATGGGAGAACCTGAACTACGATGTGCCTGTTCCCGAGGGTACCCGCCGTCTTCTCAACAACATCCACGGCTATGTTCGCCCCGGTGAGCTGACTGCTCTTATGGGTGCCTCTGGTGCCGGAAAGACTACGCTGCTGGATGTTCTGGCTGCTCGTAAGAATATTGGTGTGATTACTGGTGACATTCTGGTTGATGGAGCTAAGCCCGGCCTGGAGTTCCAGCGCTCAACCTCGTACGCCGAACAGATTGATTTGCATGACCATACACAGACTGTCCGTGAAGCCCTCCGCTTCTCTGCTGATCTGCGCCAGCCCTTTGAGGTCCCCCAGGCCGAAAAGTATGCCTATGTCGAGGAAATTATCTCGCTGCTAGAAATGGAGCACATTGCCGATGCCATGATTGGGGCTGGCGACTTTGGCCTGACCGTCGAACAGAGAAAGCGTGTTACCATTGGTGTCGAGCTTGCTGCCAAGCCCGATCTGCTACTTTTCCTGGACGAGCCTACTTCCGGTCTGGATTCTCAGAGTGCCTTTAACATTGTTCGTTTCCTGAAGAAGCTGGCATCTGCTGGTCAGGCCATTCTTTGCACCATCCACCAGCCTAACGCCTCGCTGTTCGAGAACTTTGACCGTCTTCTGCTGCTGCAGCGTGGAGGCCGTACCGTTTACTTTGGCCCTATTGGAAAGGATGCTCATGTTCTGCGTGGCTATCTGCATAACCACGGCGCCAATGCTGCCCCGACTGAGAACGTTGCTGAATTCATGCTAGAGGCTATTGGCGCTGGCTCACGCCCTCGTGTTGGCCCTACTGACTGGGCAGATATATGGGACAACAGCCCCGAGTTTGCCCAAGTCAAGGAGACCATTGCCGAGCTGAAGCGTGAGGGTGCTGCTCGAAGCACTAACTCGACCAAGGGCCCTGACCAGGAGTATGCCTCGCCCTTCACCCACCAGCTCAAGGTTGTGCTGAACCGGATGAATATTTCCTTCTGGCGGTCGCCCAACTATCTTGTCACACGTATTCTCAACCACATCTTTGTTGGTGTGATTGCTGGTCTGGCCTACCTCAACTTAGACAACTCTCGCACGTCTCTGCAGAGCCAGGTCTTTGTAATGTTCCAGGTCACCGTGCTGCCGGCTCTGATTATTACTCAAGTCGAGGTCATGTATCACGTGAAACGTGCCTTGTTCTTCCGGGAGGCGTCGTCCAAGATGTACAATTCGATTGTGTTTGCCATGGCGATTGTCATTGCCGAGATCCCCTACACTATTCTGTGCGCCGTTATCTTCTACCTCCCCATCTACTACATGCCTGGCTTTGATGGCGAATCTAGCCGTGCTGGGTACCAGTTCCTGATGATCCTGATCACCGAGCTCTTCTCTATCACGCTCGGCCAGATGCTCGGCTCTCTGACGCCCTCACCCTTCATCTCGGCCCAGTTCGACCCCTTGATCATGCTTGTTCTCGCACTCTTCTGTGGTGTCACCATCTCGTCCTCTCAAATGCCTGATTTCTGGAGCTCGTGGATGTACGAACTTGACCCCTTCACCCGCCTTATCAGTGGCATGGTTACCACTGCATTGCACGGCCAGAAGGTTGAGTGCACCGACAGCGAGCTGAACTTCTTCAACGCGCCCGACGGCCAGACCTGCGGCTCCTACATGGAGAGCTTCTTTGCTGCCGGTGGAGCTGGCTACATTTCAAACCCCAACTCTACTGAGTGCGGCTACTGTGCCTACGCCGTCGGCGACCAGTTCTACGAGCCTTTGGACCTTAGCTTTGATAACCGCTGGAGAGACTTGGGCATCTTCATCGCCTTTGTTGGCAGTAACCTGATTATTCTCTTCCTTGGAAGCCGCTTCATCAACTACAACAAGCGGTAAGAGGTCGATTTTTAAAGTTCGAAATGGGCTGCACATGCTTTTGATAGACTCTTTTCTTGCTTGTTTCTTTCTTTTCTGGTGCTTGGTCATTTAGTTTCTTTTGCGCTTCGATCTATCTCATCACATCATATGCCATTGCTTGCTATTTATGTCTTTTTCTACTTCTCTTTCGGTAGTATATCAACAGAAAGCCTTCTTTTAATGCCACTCAGTTGGATAACAAACAATCTACTTTCGCCCTTGCTAAGAAACAATGCAGTACGTAGTACTTTCACTCTGCTTTTGGCAAGTTTGCCTCGAGCTATTTTATGCATGTCTTTAACACCAAAGCTTGTTTGCCAGGTCTCCGAAACAGGCACTTGGGAGAAACAAACATGATAACGTCTTACGTCTCATCTAAGTAACCCTAGTGCAAACCCTGATCTATATCTAACCTCAGCTCAGAACTAGACTTGACCTACTCGATCGTGATCGTGGTTTAGACGGATATAACATTGACAATGGCTGCTGTTTCGTCTTTTCACACCACAGAGCTCCCGCAAGATGTTTTAGGACGAGCATCACTCATCGTTGTCTGAAGTTTTGGGGGGTGATCTTCACGCTGTAACTGTTGGTGTATGACCCAAAGGTAGCAGCAGAGCAGCTAGGACTGAGAAAACAAGTATAAATATTTGCACAATGCCGGCTTTGACAAAGGAAAGCTACGAGCAGTTAGGACGTGCCACTTTGTGTTCCCTGTTTTCGCATTTCTATTTCCCCTCTTCTCGCCAATCTTGGTGTTCACTACTGCTAACCTGCCGGTTGCGCTTCTTTATATATTGCATACATGCGTACATCCCACCCGCTCGCTCTCTTAAACCTTCATCTCTCATTCAATATGCACTCCTTCTATCTCATCATTAGTTCCCTGGTTGTCCAGGCTGGTAAGTCATTCTTGGCAAACGCTATATCCGCTGAAGACCCCTTCTGATATTAATGGTCTGCTCTTTTAGCCCCGGCTCTTATTGGCCGTGCAGAGCCATGTTTTGTCATCGGGACAACTGCTCTACCTGCTGAAGTAAGCGATGCTGCTGCTTCCCTAGCCAACACTGTGACCTGCGACACTTCCAAGACCACCATCTCCGGCGTACCGGACACTATTGATGGCAGCACAACCTTCTCGTCCATCGACTTCAGCAAAAGCTCGCAGACACCACTGGCTTTTGCCCTGGCTACATTTGCCACCGAGGACAATCTGGCGACCACAGACCTAGCCAAGTTCCAGGAGATGGCGAACGTCTATGTCGCCACCGAGGCTGGTATTCGTTCTGTTGGGGGGGCGTTGGACATCAAAGTGCCCAAGTTCTTCCTAGCCTTCCAGGTTTCGCGCATCCAAACGGCCCAGGGATCACCACCCACTACGCCTCAAAGCCAAGTTGACCATTTGCTGCAAAAGGTTTTGAAGAATTCTCCGCGGGAAAGCGCTGCGCTAAAAGACCAGGTGACGGCGCTGTCAAAGAAGCTTTCATAGGCCAGCTTTTCTACAGGGCTCGATAGGTGAGGGAGAGTTAGTCTGGAACTAACAGTCGCATTGTGCTCACTGAGCAGTAGCAAGTAACAGCATACTAGAAGAAGGGGATGTAATATTAACATTAATACAACTTCAAATAACCGTAAACACTGAACTCCAACATGCGTCGAAAACAAAGACAAAAAACGTAGAAGCACTTCCCACCATAATCGTACAAATACACCCGCCCAGCGTACAGCAGTCCTCCAAACAGACCATTGCCCAGCGGACTACTTCTCCGCTGTTTGGATAGCCTCACGAGCCTTGGCAACAGCATTGGCGAGTCTGGTCTCGCCGCCACTAGCCCTCCACCAGGTATCTGTGCCCCAGCGGATCATACGCTCTGCAGCGCCGCTAGGGGTCATGGCTGGCCGAACATCAAGGAAGAAGACCGGCTCACCAGTGGGCTCGGGGGGGCCCGAGTAATAGTCAATGACGTAGCGAATCTCTTTCTCCTCGCCATTGACCTTGCGGGTAACGTACCAATCGTGGCGGTCAAAAGGCGGCTCCGCGCTATCGGGCGAGAGGGCGGTATCTGTTAGCGTTGCTTGAAAAGAGAGAGAGAAGGAGGGAACTTCAATATTCATATCAGAAGATAGCTTACTTAAAGGTATCGGGGAAAATAGCACCTAGCCAGTTCATGAGAGTCGCCTTGGGTGTTTTCTCACCTGGCCGGCCCTGGAAGCGAACCAGGGTAGGGACCTGTTGCTCTATTGGTGGAGCCTCACTGGCACACTCGGCTGCTCTCTCCTCTCCCCGTCTGCAGATTTGCCAGCCACGGAACAGGCCACCGGCAAAGCGAGCCTCCCAGCCCAGAATCTCGTCCCAGGCACCCTCGTTGAGAAAATTATGCACGGCAACCATCTGCTCGATGGCCGTTGCATCAGTATCCTTGTAGCCCTTGCGCAGCAGAGCATTGTACATTTGTTGGGGCGAGGGGTATTCCCACTTGTCGCTGCCGTCACCACGTGGGATCGATGAGCCTTCGCGCTCAGTTGGAAGGTCGATGACCTGGTTCGGTGCACGCTCCTGTGAAATCTCGCGGAACATGTAGTTGAGAGGGTTTATTTGGGAGAGGAAGCCACCCTGAGAAGACTGATTAGACTCAACTGCGGGAGCAGACTCTGGAGTCGAAGATGCCGTCGAGCTATTATAAGCCTTGCCGGTCATTACATCGACGGTCTTGTTGTGCATGGGGCAGGCAGTCTGGACAAAGACGTTAGTAGATATGCAAGAGAGAAAGCGAAGCAGGATACCTGGAGACGGCATACTGGAGGGGCGGCAGCAGCCTCGGCCTTGTGTTTGATGGGGCAGGCGGCTTTGGTCCCATCGGTACCGGCAGTTGAAGACGGAGTGTGTTTTAGAGGGCAAGCAGGCGCTGCGGTAGCGGAAGACGCAGCCGGAGTCGTATCAGCCCAGAACCAGCCCATAGTGACGGAATGCGAGCGGCAGATAGAGAGAAGGAAGCGGTAGCTAAGAATATGTCGGTGCAGTGGTGGGCAGAGACGAAGATAAAAAGGTAATGACGATGATTATCTTTTTTTATTTTTTATTTTCCCTTTTTTCCTTTTTTTTTCCGCTCCGCTCATTGGCCGCTTTGTCCATTTCACATGGCAATTACGATCATTTTTTTCGAGCTGAATTGCGCTCAACTGTATATGGCCAGTGATTAGCCGATGGCCGCAGGATTCAGGTGCTGCTTCCAGCTTGGGTAGTTGTCAAAATGCTCAGCGTGAAGAATGCTAGATGTTGCTACAATTGCTATCTGGCATGCAACTAATTTTAGTAAGTGGCCCTGATTTAAATGCGCCAGATATATCTCAAGGGAAGGCGACGCTCTCATCTGGCCGATAGCCCATTTTATCGACTTTTATCGTGCATCTACTAGTTCGCCAGCCCTTCATTATTGCTCAGCTGCCCGCATCCGCATATGGAGATGGGCGGCAATTGCAATTGCAATTGCCAAGTCTAGAATTTTCACGAGTGCAATTACTTTCAACCAGTTTCTAGCACAATCGCCCTTCCATCGGGTCTTCATATTTTTCTTTCGTTTCTCCCTCCTCTTTTTCTGTTCTCCTCTTATCTTCCTCCTGCTAATAGCAACGTCATGAGTCTTTGCCTCTGCCCATTGCCACCACATCAGCCGTCCCATCATGAGCTTGTCTGTCCGATGTGCCCGTCCTTGCGGGCGGCTGCACCAGATAGCTCCTTCCCTGTCGCCACTACTACCTAGGTCTCTGCTGTTGAACCTGCAACAATCCGCACGGCTCCGAGCTCGCCGTCTTCATCGCTTTGCGGAGCTGTCACGGGGGTCTAACCAGAGATATCACAAAGAAAGTCGAATCAAATATCTCAAGGCTGGCGCTGGAGTTGTGGCGGCTGCAGGTGGTCTTGCTCTCGGCTTCGGTGCCTCCGATGCAGATAGCTCCGCAAACAACAACAAGGACCGGACGCCGACAGAAACTCTCATGCTAGCATCGTCGCAGGAAGAGATGGACAAAAGACTTCCCAAAGCTACAAGTAGGCTGACACGGATTAGATGCAAAGTTGTCTACTTTCTTGATACGTGCATCTGGGAGCCTCTCTGTACTTGTGTGCGCTTCGTGCACCTCTTTGGCATTTTTATGCCTGTGATAATCTGTGTCCCAGCAATCTGGATGGGCCCTCGTGTGGCCAAGCAAAACAATGAACGAAGTGGTACTTTGTGGTGGTACGGCTTTCTGGTGCAGTCCATGGAGTGGGCTGGTCCGACATTCATCAAGGTTAGAGGCGCATCGCCCCATCGCCCCTACGGCCTATACACGAAGCAAACACACAACTAACTGATTTTTACTCTTGCAGCTAGGCCAATGGGCAGCCTCTCGCTCCGACATCTTCCCCGATGAAATGTGCAACATCATGTCCAAACTGCACTCAAATGCTCCAGCCCATAGCCTTGCCGAAACCAAACACATTATTTCCGAAGCCTTCCACGGTCTACCATTTGATGACATCTTTGAAGAGTTTGAGAAGACTCCCATGGGCGTTGGCGCCATTGCCCAGGTTTACAAGGCAAAGCTACGCCCTGGGCTAACGGTCCCCGAAGCAAAGGGCCCCGCTAGTGCTTTTCAATTGTTACGGGAGACTGTTCTTCGAAATATCGATATTATCCTCAAAAGCTCACCCAAGGGCGTCCCATCGTCCTATGTCGCGGTCAAGGTTGTGCATCCCGGTATCGACCGCACAATTCGACGAGACTTGCGTATAATGGCCTTTTTTGCCCGGGCCCTCAATGCTATCCCCAGCATCGAGTGGCTTTCGTTGCCCGACGAAGTTGCCCAGTTTGGCGAGATGATGCATCTACAGCTAGATCTCAGAATAGAAGCTACAAACCTGGCTCGATTCCGGTACAACTTCAAGGACCGCACAACAGTATCATTCCCGCATGCTTACCCACAGTTCACGACCAAAAAGATGCTCATTGAGGAGTTTGCCCAAGGAATCCCCCTAGCAGACTTTCTCGAGCTCGGTGGCGGCGTTTACCAGCAAGATATAGCAAACGAAGGCTTAGATGCGTTCCTTCGTATGCTACTATTAGACAACTTTGTTCATGCAGACTTGCACCCAGGCAATATTATGGTGCGCTTCTATCCAGCCGAAGTGCCTGACATTGGGCTCTCTAAGTGGAGCAAGTCTGAAGGCTCAAGCCAGGAGTGGCCTGATACCGAGACGGAGAAAATTCTCTCTCGGCTACGGCCCTTTGCTGCCAGCAAAGATAGAGAAGGATGGGCCCGGGAGCTAGAAAAGATTGAGCAGGAGGGACACCACGCCCAGCTGATCTTCATCGATACAGGGCTTGTGACAGAGCTCAACGCTGTCAATCGCCAAAACTTTTTGGATCTTTTCCGTGCTATTGCCGAATTTTCTGGTTACCGAGCTGGCGAGCTCATGTGCGAACGGTGTCGCCAGCCCGATGCAGTTATTGGCAAAGAATACTTTGCCTTAAAAATGCAGCGCCTTGTCAATAACGTCAAGAGTCGCACGCTAGCCCTCGGCAGCATCAAGATAGGCGATATCCTGCAGGATGTTCTTGGTATGGTTCGCGAGCACCATGTGCGCATGGAGGGCGACTTTGTGAACGTCGTCATTAGCATTTTATTGCTGGAAGGGATTGGGCGGACACTTAACCCAGACCTTGATCTGCTAAGCAGTGCGCTGCCCATCCTCCGGCAAGTATCAGCAAACAGCGGAGCTGAGATGGCAAAACAAGGCGACTTTTCGGTTTTGTTGATGTGGGTAGGCCTTGAGACGCGGCGCTTCCTTCAAGCCAGCGTGGATGATGTAAGTTTATGCACAATCGATGATGGCTAAAATATTGGAAAGCTATACAAGTGCGCAATAACTAACGATAAGCCAATCAACAGGTTGAATCATGCGTCAAATACGATCTACTATCGCCCAACGTATGATTTGGATGCATCTCATTTGTTGAGCTCACTAGCTTTCCTATTTTCCCCTTTAGCTAGACAAACAAGCTCTTCGTCGACTGCTACTAGATTTCTCTCCGAGCCGCCTGCTTATCCTGTTCTGCCGTGCTACATCACATCACCCTCTCATTACCTATATGCACGCGCACACACACACACACACACACACACACACACACACACGCACATGCATTGCCTGGTTAGGCATCGGGGTTTACCTTTTCTCATCATCTGCCAAGGTGCAGCTAGTTATATGAAAAACGAATAGCCTTGTACATCATGTCGAGCCGCTTTTCTCTTATTTCCCTTTTTTTGTTCACTTCTAGTTTTCTCTCATGGTGACATTAGGTTGATACTAACAAGTCGCCGCCTGCTTTTGCCTTGGACATTTTTGCCCCCAGTCCCCCCCCCCCCACCACTTCTTATTTCATGCTCTTCTTTTCCTTCATCTATTGCTTGCTATCTTTGCTCCCTTATCACTGACTACTATTGCATATTCCTTCCTGTCTTGACGTACAAAAACGCTGACTGATGCACCAAAGTAAAAGCGCTTGACCAGCTGGATGCCAGTCAGTCATAATCTCCGAGCCTATCACTTCCTGGCAGGTTTGATCTTGTTCTGTTTTCTTCCTCTCTCCTTCCTACAGACCAAGTATAAAAATACTTTGTATCTTGCCATGTCTAGATTCATGCAGAAGAAGGATAGTTTTACTATCATCACGCCTATTCCTAGCTTCATCCCCCGCCAACTGGCCCTTGATATCATCCACTCACATTCTGAAATCATTAATTTGAACCCACTTGTCCTTTCCCACACCCCCATCGCCGCCCCCCGTGATGCAGCAGCCGATGAGTATTACTCTACTTGGTATGAAATCACCGAGCGCATCCAATATGTCCCCGGAATAGGCACTTTTGGATCCGGCAAGATTAGTTTTAAGGGTTGTTTCCACGACACTATCTGGGGCCTGCAGACTCATATATATGCCCCTGTGGGTATTGATCTGCGCAACACCTACCGCATAGCTGGAAATGAGCCTGGCGAACGCCCTGAGCCTGCTGAGCTTGGGCTACTCTCTCTTGGCGCACCCTGTGACGGACTATACCTGCGAGAAGATATCGTGATACGGTGCAATATAGCGCTGATGGGGTTTGTGCGAGGCCAGATGAAGGCGGCTGGCAAGCAAGTTGTGCAGCGTTTTATCAAGAAAGCCGAGCTGCTGGATGCCGGCGTGCTCCAGGCCATGTTCGAAAACGGACGCTTGTGCACGCTAAATCCGATGGACCTGTCGGATGTAGCTGCTCAGGCTAACATTGCTCGGGGCCAGGTCACGAGTTATCCATGCCCGGAATCTATGATGGCCCGCTCAGCAAGCCTGTCGCCCCGTCAAACGAGCATGTCACCCCGCCCAGAGAACATGTTACCCCGCCAAGCGAGCATGTCGCCCCATCCAGCAATCATGACGCCTGGTTCAACAAATGCGGCCATGCATATGCCGCCGCCATACCAAATGCCTGTCGAAATCGCTGGTGATTTCACATATCGCACCTTCTCAGACCAGACCGAAGACCAGACGGAACAGCGAGCCGAATTTGCGCATGGAACCCTGAACGAGCGTAGTTTTTCATCTAGGCTATCTCAAGCAGCACATCTATCACCAGCGCTACCACCAATGCCACTGGCACTACAGGAGTCGAAATACCAGCCAGAGATGGTGGAGATTCGGCGTAGCTCACATATGGAAAATGGGGCATTATGCCCAAGTGCGGATCAAAGCTGAGTCGGGTACTGAATCAAAGTCATAAATTACAATTTTAACTTGAGTGTATGTGGTCTAGTAGTCACAAACTCCCGAAGACACATTTCTGTTGTATTGCGTTTTATTTTTTACAATCTACCTATATACTTCTATTTTGTTGCAATATTAGGGTGTATTCAAAGCAAGAGCAGCTCGCCAATATTGTCTTCCAGGGTGACTCTCAGTCGGTCAACAGTTGAAGACGCACTTGGATTATGGGCATCTCCTGTGGCATTTAGAGTCCGGAACCGAAGCCAGGAGGGCTCTCTATGCGGCCAAACCCTAGGACATGGCTAGTGCAGCACATTGCGCTTTCTTTTTTACTAGCTTTTCAGCGGGGGCCCAGGCAGCTCAGCACTGGCTCCAACTATTGCTTCTCCTAGCTGAACTTGACGTTGCAGTGCAGCATGCCGGCAACATGACTTGTCATCTTTGTGTCTCAGAAGCCTGTCCACAAACCTTTGACTCTATGGCATTTACAAAGCCTTACGTGTTCGCCAGTAGCCTTGTTCTTTTGGCTGGTTACAAGCTTTGCACCAGCGGGCACTTGTCGAGGGGCTCACCACCAGTCCCAGCTAACTGCCAGAACTTGGCCTACCTCCGTTGTAGTGAGACTCGTGTATCAGAAGACAGGGAATGGGGGCTCGGTGGGGACACCGACTCTAAGTAGACAGTATCAATTCTGCTCTTTCTATTATTCCTCATGGGGCGTCCCGGCTTAGCAGCCTCGATCCTCCTTGGCCCCTTTTTCCACGGCGCAGATTTGTTACACAACACATATTCTGCCCTCCTCCTACCTTGATAACTGAGTTAGCATTTCAAGTACGCTTTGAGGCGGCCATTCAGATATCCGCATAGTTGACAGGCCATCCTTTTCCGCCACATTTTGTTGTCAATGGTTGCTTGCAATTCTATCTTCTTCAAGGTATATATAGCCTAGCTATTTTTTTCCTTGGCCCTTGCCTCTCTCTTTCCTTCATGGTTACTAGCCATTATTATTAATCAATGTGCTCTACTATATTTCTTAGTCACAGTAAGTACAGTTCACCAAGCCTCGGAAATATCTTTGCCTTCGGCCTTATGGTCTCTCTCATCCTCGTTCCCCCCTATGGCCAGTAGTACGCACACTCCAGCGGATCATCAGCCTGTGTACAGAACGTCATTTGAATAGGCGACGCACTGACACCACGTGCCACCATACGCTCTCGTAGGGCTGATAGCCGAGGCGAGGCGTCATACTGGCTGCGGTTCTGGCCAGCCGCATCAACACGGCCGCTCCAAAGTACCTCGCCCATCGCTGATGCGCGTGGCCACACAATGCTGTCAAAGTTGGTCGAGTCGATAGTTTCGGACCACACAGCAACTTCTCCGCCTAGCACAAGCGATTTGTCGGCATCGCTAAGTCCGGCGCGCGGGTCGTGGGCATACATCTTGCGCCAGTTGTTAGTTGGTGTACACCAGTCGTTAAAGGGGTAGTAGGTCTCAAAGGCCCGGCCGTTGTCAAAGTCAAGCCACTGGCCGCGGCCGCAGTCGAGATACTATATTATCCAAGGCATTAGTTTACTAGAGTCATGACTGTTATCAACAACAAAACTTACCCAGAATTCATAGTTGCTATCAATCACCTGGAAGCCTTTCGATATGTATTTCTTGGTGGCATTTCCTCCCAGCCAGCTCTGGATGATTACGTCAGAGCCGAGGGTCAGATTCCAGTCCCCAACCATCTCCTCCCATACCAACGGAATCAAGTTGTGCTTGCGCACTTGATCGTGGGCAGTAGAAACAAAGCGCTGGACAAGTGGCTGTAGGACTGCTGAGTCGTTAGAACGGACTCCCGGATCCAGCATCGACCCATTCGCGTTGACTTCGTCGCCACCGGTGTGGAAATACGACGTATACTTGTTAATGCGCGGCAGGATATCATCCCACATAGTGTCAAGGAACCTGTATACGCCCGTATCGTTCAGCCGGAACGCGCCACAGGGGGGCTCCGCGCAGTAGTACCAGTATGGCTGCTCGTTATACGCGACAACTAGCTCTGGGTGAGACAGGGCAATAGAGCCCGAGTGGCCAGGCATGTCGATCTCCATGATGACTTGAATGCCACGCACCAGAGCATACTCGTAGATTTGGGTGATGTCCGCCGGCGTGTACGTCTGATGGCTGACATAAGCGCCCTTTGCCGCGACTTCGGGCATGGAGGGGAGCTCGAGCGGCCATGACTGGGAATCGGTGACGTGGAAATGCAGGCGGTTCAGCTTGTTCCAGGCCATGGCATCCAGGGTACGGAGGATGTCTTCAACAGGCATAAAGTTGCGGGAGCCGTCGATCATAATACCGCGGTGGGCATATTGCGGGCTATCCGAGATAGACACAGGGGCTGATCGGGTGTACCAGTATGTGCCCGAGGAGTGCTTGTAAAACAACTGCACAAAGGTCTCCAGGCCGTGAAGCAGTCCCAGCAACGTGGGTGCCTTAAGAGTGGCCACGCCAGCCTCGGCAAGATCGAGTGTGTATGCCTCGTCGGCCTCACCATCGGGGGCTGTCAGGACGGAGGACGTGTTATCGCTACTCTGTATCAAACAGAGCTTGCGTACCCAGCCATACTTGGCCCCGTGAATATCGGGCTGGACAAGTTTTCCTCTAGGCGAAAGTTTCCATGGCACAAAATTATCACGAAAAATACCCTTCATGGCGCGGGAAACAGCAGCCTGCACTAGCAGCTTGTCGTCGAAGACATCGCTAGGGTGTGCGCAGTCATGGGTGTAAGCTACCTAGAACGGAGTGCTTGTTAGCTAACGCACGGTGAGTGGGATCTAAAAATATAGTGCACGGATCAGCCTACATTTTTCCCATTGTAAGTCACGTCAAGGGACTGAGAAATTAGGAGTGTGGTGTTCCCCGTTGACACTTTGGTGGGCACGGGCCACAACGCGGCGGCCGGCGAAAAGAATAGGAGCAACGCGGAGGCCGCTACGGTCAATGTTCGGGATAGAAACGGCATTGTTTATTCTCTTGCTTATTTTTTCCCCTCTGCTCTTTGTGGAGTAGAGCACAATGGTATAAGAGTGCAGAAGAGGAAAGAAGAAAAAGAAATGGAATGAAATGAAGAGACAAAAGACACAGGCCTGGCAGACGGGGAGAAGGAAGACGGGCCTTTAGTAAGGGATACGTGATGAGCTGTAAAAGAAGACACAGGAAGAAGCAAACAAATCAGGAAGAAATAGGAGGGAGGGCCCTTAAGGAGTAGAGCACATGGGTACCAGTAATGTCGATCAGAACGGGAATTGGCAGTGCTATGGAGAATCTATCCCTACCCGGAACAACATCAACACACGATACAACGTATAAGTATGTGACAAGGGATAAAACTCATCCACTAAGACATCCTGATAGATCACTACGCAGCAGTTAGATTATAGAAGGAGAACATTGAAAAAAGGGACTAGACCAAGGGCCAATAGTAACTGTAGGAGCTCTGAATTGTGCAGCCTACCGCCAAAGGACTAAGCCATAAACCAACCAGCCAACCGACTAGTACGGACGGGAATGGAACCATCATCACCTAATATAATACTTGCTGTTGCTATTACCTGATGGAAAGTACGCATATCTTCCCACCACACGCAAACGAGCATTGCCGTTACATAGCGAGAGAAGAGTCTCAATTTCGGAAATCCACAGATAGTGGCTTCATCTCACGTTGCATGCAGCAAAAGGTGAAATGGGAATGGGGAGAGAGGCACAGAGGAGACAGATAGATGAAGATAATCCCAGAGAACGGTGGGATACGGCTAGCCTAGGCCAAGTACACCATGCAATTCCGAGGCAAGGGCTAGCTTGTCTTCCAGAGCAAGTAACAGGAATGTAATCAAGACGGGGAGACAAACGGGGACTAAGACACAGGCACGACAGAGGAAGCTAAAACCCGGAGTTCCGGAATCAAGCAGGTGCTACTGACACTCTACTAGACCCTATGTCGTCACTAATCAACTATCAGTAACGGCAGCTGCAAAATGCCAGAAGCCCTTTGACTCGCTGTGACGTCTTCGGCGGCTAGGGTTGGGCTAGGGTTGGGCATACAAGCAGCCGAGATAGGACGCCAGAGCACCACGGCCTTACGGCACACAATAGGATTGTTTTACTTTCTTGACCATGCTCATTTCTCATGTCTTTGTCTTACGTCGTCTATGCATGCGCGTCGCCATCTATATTCTGCACCCCGCCCTTATGGCATGCCTTGCTTTTGTTTATGCTTTGTTCGTGCTTGCCGGCTGGCTGGTGTAGGACATGTGTAGGTATAGAACACGCATGCATACTTGCATACTTGCAAACAGCATCTATATACGCTAAGCTGTAGTGTCATTGGGCTCTGTACTTACTTGCGGGCGCCGGGTAAAATGCTTTGTTTCACTGTATTATGTGCTGCGGTGTGCGTGTGTTCGTTGCATTTCCTGTTGCCATCCTTTGTGTCTTCCTGCCTCCTCCCCTCCTCCCCCTCCCCCTTCTTCCCCACTTCCATACCCTATCCCGTATGCCGTTTGTTTCTTTTCTTTTCTTTTCCTTTTAGATTACGGCCCTTAGCTTTGTACTCCTCTCTACAAAAAGAGCCTCCCAAAAGACTCCGTCGGTGTCTCGGTCTTGCTCAAGTCGGTGCTGTTCCGGGCACACGCACATCGCTGCCTGGTGTATACAGCGCTACCAAGACTGATATCACTCACATGAGTCAATATTGAATATTTCAGCTCTAGTTATCCCCCTTTACTCTCGAAGGGAGGGTGAAAGCATTATATTGTTGCCGCTAGTATTGAAATTGACTCTGAATATCAGGCAGACCGTAAATGTGGTTAATAAATATGTATGAAAAAAAAAGCGCCAAAGAGAAGTGAAATGAGAGCCCTGAATATGTACAAGGAGGAGGGAGGGTGGGTAATATATAGGGGAAAAAACGGCGAAAACAAATAAATAGACATTGATCCGTGGCTCATATGTCACGGTTTCTCAGCACCCATCTGAAACTGTCGTATAAGCCGTACCGCATCCTCAACTGAATACCCAATAAAAACCGGTCCGTTAAACACCATATGCGGTGATTCTTTAGTGCCGATGGGCGGTATAAATATATTTGCATTTGCTGGAAGTTGAGAAAAATTCGGTGCCTGTTGTGGTTGCTCTTCTGGTCGGTGTGAGGCATCTGAAGCTGGTGCCTTGGAGTCGGGCTTGGCTTGAGATGTCGGCAATGTCGGAGATGTCGTTAATCCTGGGTTTTCTAGTGGCGGCGGCGGCGGTGGCGGTGCATGTCGAGTCTGAGAGCTCGACTGCATCTCTGGCTGTGGTGTAGATGGAGGCAATTTTGCTTCCGCCGCTACTGCCGCTGTCATTGGTGGTCGGCTAATGCCCATGGCGGCAAGTTTGGCATGATCAAAGGGACATTTCCGCATCTTGTCCTTCGAACTTGGCTCTGCTTGTGCCCCAAGATCTGACACATGTGCACCTGCTTTGGGCTTGTCGCGTTTACGCGTATTTGTGTTTGTGTTTGCGTCCGCGTCTGCGTCTACGTCTGCCTCCGTGTACTTAAGCCCTGCATCACCAACATGACATGTCGTTATGACCGGGTTAGCCGGCGCAGGCAGACTAGACTGATTGCTCGCTCTATCCCCATATTCGACAGACGGCCCTTCAGGCATAGGCACTGGTATGCCCCATGGCCGGCTTGGGGACTCTCCCACACGAACGTCCTTCAAAATAGGCTGGTTGGAGAGAGATGAAACCCGGCCCCGACCCTCATCCTCATCGTCGACAATGATCGCGTTGGGGTCAGTGTCCGCATTAGCGCCAATCGACTGGCCAACAGCCTGGGCCCACTGCTCTACACGTTGAGTCTTCGACTTAGCATCTCTACCACCTACCACAGCATCACCGTGACCAATACTATCACCATCGTCGCTCTCGCTCACCCCTTCACGCAGTCGTTTCTCCTGAGTACGGAGTTCTTCATGTGCAGCTTCCTCGGATGCGAGCATAGGCTTATGGAGCTGACTAAGCCCTTCGATCATACTCACCAAGTTGCCGTACTTGGCATCCAGCTTGCGGACTTGCTCGTCGCTTTGCTGATAGCGCCGCACACAAATTTCGTGGCTTCGCGGGATTTGATGTTTGTGCTTCTCTACGTACTGGGCAATCTCCTCTGGCGTGTGCTTGTCTAAATAGCGGATGGGGCATGTAGCCGAAGGGTCTTCATGGGACTTTCTTTCCTCAGCCACCATTGAAGCACATATTGGATCTTGGTGACCATGTTTCTTATGGCTATTGTCCTGTTCAATCACTTCACTATGGCCTGATTCTTTTTCCTTCTTATCACCATGTGAGGGCAATTCCATAGTGTTGGGGGTCATCGCCAGTGGTTGTCTCACGGATCGGGGAGCTGAAAAAGGGCATTCTAGTTGGCCTTTTTTCCCTACTACCGTAAAGTCTTGTTCAAGCACGGTCGACATTGAAGTAACAGTTGGTTGCAAGTGGGCTGTGGTCTCTTTGCTAGATGAGAGTGATGCTGAGTGGGTATGGGCATGTGCAGAGGCAGAGACGGATTTATGGACAGGGGCATGTGTGTGGCTATCTGTAGGCAAAGAGGAGGTAGGCAACGAGACAGCCAACTGTGAGGCAGCACGTCGACCGTCACGAATCAAGAGAGCAATTTGGTGCGAAGCGTTCAAGGAGCTCCCGTTGCGTCTAGGAAGAGGAACAGAGGCGTCTTTTACTGATGGATGGTCAATATAGGTGGCTGGTAGCTGGAGCTTTGAAATGGCTTCAGAAATTTCTGGGGCTGCAGGTGCATATTTATCGGCAAGATACTGGAACTAAAGGGCAGGAAAAACCGACGGGTTTCTGAGTTAGCCGCTGGATAGTCCTGATACAGAGGCTTCAAGCCGAGCGAAATGGGAGATATGGAAGCAAAAGAGAAGGGATCCCAATAAATCAGACAGTGGTAAATTTTTGTCGATCCTCGACGCCAGAAGGCGGCTCTTGATCTAGAGCTAAATTTTTGTTCATCATGAAGAGGGAGGGCTGGGAGAAAAGAAAACATGAGGGGGGGGGGAATGCTTGGAGATTCCAATGTGCAAAAACAATTGATTTTCTTGTCTCTTACCTGTTCGTGGGCAAAGCGCAGCTTGTGCTCCAAAATGGTCTTGCGATCTGTCAAATTTTGAACTTCGCTTGCAAGCGCACTGAACGCTTCAATAAGTGTTTGTGTGTTTCTGGTTACATTCATCGCCTGTTCCGGCGCCAACGCTGCTGCGGTGGCATTTGCAACTTGTGGATGAGGAAGCTGAGCTTAAGAGAGATAATGGAGGAGAATGGAAAAAGAAAGAAGAAATGGTCAAATCTACAAGAGACAAGCAAAGTTTTAATGCTATAGATTTAGTGGGTCGTTCGAGGATTACTAACCTAATCTGCCCCACCACCTATCAACTGACCCGTGCGGCACACTGTGTACTGCGCCGAGGTCCAAATCTCACTGGTCACTTCAGCGCACTCCTGCTGCTCTACTAAGCCTATAAATACAGTGTAACTTTGATATCCAAGCCTAGCGGCTCCTTTCTTGTTGCTGTGTGTATAAATGTGGGGCCGAATACCCCAAAGCTGCCTTTAGCTATCCCCCTCGCTCATCGGACACTACACGTTTTTCGTTGTCTCAGCACGGCGATTGTGTCATTAGACTCCTATTCATCTTGTGAGACGACAAAGCTCATGCCACTAATCCGCCGTTACTTGCGCAACTTTCTCTGTCCATTAGGCCAAGGATCTTCCCTCCTCCATGACCCTTATAAGAACCCCATTTCAAGCTATGGCCTCTGGTATGTCGACTCATATGTGAAGCAACATCAGGGCGGCCTAATAGGCTCAAGGGGCTCTCCAAGTAAATGCTTCCTCTTTGGCCCGTCGTATTAACAGCCCAAACAATCCTCCAGCTCCCAGTCCAGCCCCAGGGCTCATCGATTATCATATCCCGGTTGCTATCCCCAGCGATGAGATAACAACATATCGGACAGGTGAGTTCTCTCATTGTCCCTTGGCCTCCATCTGCTGATGCCCCATTTTTAAGGCCGCATTGTGGTCTCTGAACTGTCCTTCGAGGTTCCACTAGACTATGCATCCAACTCCAGCGATACTATCACATTATTTGCTCGCGCAGCAGTCCAATGTGACAAGCCCGTAGCAGAAACCTCCGCCAAGGACGCCCCCCTCAACAGCTCCAAGCCATGGATTGTGTATCTGGAGGGCGGCCCTGGCTTTGGCTGCCCTAGCCCGCTGACACACCCCATTGTTACTCGCATGACGGAATACCGCTGTCTATTCCTTGACTACCGGGGCACTGGGCTCAGCACTCCCCTCTCTTATGAGACGTTGCGAGGCAAAGACGATGCCGAAAGGGCCGCATACCTGCGTCTTTTTCGCCAAGACAACATTGTGCGTGATCTAGAAGCCGTACGACAATATTTATTTGCGGGCGTCCCCAAGGGCGAGTGCACACAATGGTCGATCTTTGGCCAGTCCTTTGGCGGCTTCGTCAGCATGACATACTTGTCAGCCTATCCCAACTCTCTGCGCGAAGTGTTTCTGACTGGTGGCCTTGCACCAATCGGGGAGTCCCCAGACACAGTCTATAGGGCAACCTTTCAACGAGCAATCGACCGCAACCAGGCCTTCTACAGGAAGTTTTCCGGTGATGCAAGCAAGGTACACCAAATATGCAGCTTTCTTGAAAAACAAGGCGGGGTTGCATTACCCGAAGGCGGGAACTTGACTGCCAGCCGCTTCCTCACTCTAGGCATTTCGTTCGGCCAGCACGGCGGCATTGACAAGGTTCATGGCATTATTACGAGAGTATGCCAAGATCTCGAAGTCTTCGGTTTTATCTCTAAACCGTCCCTGTCTACCATCGAACGTGAGACCCAGTTCGACCTGAACATCATCTACGCCATTCTCCACGAAGCTATCTATTGCGACGGGCCAGGCTCAGTATCCAACTGGGCAGCGTACCGTGTTGGCTCAGAGATCCGCCAGTTTTCGTGGCTCAAGAGCAATTCCATGTCCGCCTTCAGTGCCTCCGATCCTCCCTACTTCTCAGCGGAGATGATCTTCCCGTCCCACTTTGATACCACTCCTGACATGAAGTCTCTATTTCGCGTTGCCGAAGAGCTAGCTACCTATTCGAAATGGCCGTACTTATACGATCTAGACAGACTAGCCAAGAATAAGGTACCAATCTATGCCGCTAGTTATGTCGACGACCTCTACGTCGACTCGGCATTAGCCCGCAACACGGCGAAAAATGTCGGCTCATGTCTGGTGTACGAGACCAACGCTGCTTATCACAACGGCCTGCGGGCCAAGGCTGACGTCATCATTGATGCACTGCAGCAGCTTCGCATGTCGACTCTCGACTAGCAGGCTAGAGTCTTTTGCCTTCTGTGCGCCAAAGATGCATGCCTTCTAGCCTTAATCTCGAGAATCGCAGTATTTGTTCATATGCAGTTTCGCATCCTGTTGTCAATGATGAAGTGGCCCTGTAGAGTCTTGTTCGCGCAGCTCGGCAAAGATGATTCTTGAGTGGAAATAGGTAAATGTTACAGTTCTGTAGTTGCAGTTGCTCTGGCTTTCATCATCAACATGAGCTTGATGGCCAATATAAAAACAAATAATTCCTCCTTTAACTCAACAAGCCCCCGGGTTTTCCCATAATATCTTCATATGCTCTGTCTCTGTATGCATCTTCTTCATCATCTGCGCCCCATAGTGAGAGGGCATCCTCGTCAGCGAGAACATTGGTTTGCTCGTTTTCTATAAGGCCTTGTTCGATATCCTCGATATAGTCTTCCCCGGCGTTCCCACTACGGACAATTTCAGCGGCTCTGGACATTGTCCGTCTGTAAATGAGAACGGTCACAGTAATTCCAATGACACCCGCAATGCCCATGCTCAGGTAGTTGACGAGCTTTTCGCCAAACGACATGGAGTCACCGTTTTCAGCCAATAGGGCAAGCTTGCTAGCCAGCCAGACGTGCACAAGGAGCTTAGGCCTAGGTTAAAAAGTCAGTTTCTAGTCAGGCGCCAAAGAGGAAAAAAAATGAAAAGAAAAGAAACACACGGCCATGACTTACGTAGAAAGCGCAGTGGAAATGACAAAAGCCGTAGGCGTAATGGTGGGAATAGTAGCAAGGAACCCATTCGACAAGCTGAATGGTAGCGGGCAGAAACGAATCATGGTTAACATCAGCAGCCCATCGCGCCTCAATACCTGGCCCAACGCAACGAATCTCGGGTCCTGGCCGACGAGCCGGTGGACATAGCTGCTGAAGATAGTCCTGCTCGTCAAAAACGACATAGACGAGCCGACCACGCACGCACTCGCGACAATCGGCCATGCCCCTGGGAATCCGTACACAAAGCCGGCCACCGTTGATGCAGTGCTATACCCGATGATAGGCGGGAATGAGGTCATGAATACGATGAACCACATGACTACCCAGCCGCCGCGGACATCGCGCCATTTCTTGACCACAGGGATCAGCCCTGCAATTATGCGATGCCAGTATACCAGCATCACCAACGCAAAACACGCTGCCACCACACCACCCACCGCCACTATCACGCGTTGTAGCGGATCGAGGGCCAGGAAACGCCGTAATGCCGTACGATATGTCGTGAGGGCCTGTTGACGTGCCTGCTCGAATATCGCCATAGCCCGCTCAAAAAATGTTGTCGGCTCGCTGTGGAAGCCATTGCTGTTACCGCCGCTGCGCAGGGGCGGCTGCCCGAGCCGAATGGCACTGGGAGACCCGGATGTGCTATTTCGCGGACGTATCCATGGTGGAGCCGGTGAGCTGCTAGATGAGTAGGGGGTATGTGACGGAGAGAGTCGTGGCGAAAGCGACAGTGCGCGAGCCGTAGTTTCGTAGTCGGCTGGCATTTCGGGTATCAAGTGGAGTTCAGTGTCGAGACGAATGGATCTGAAAGGGGAGAACGGGTGGGCGAACTAAGCTTGGATGAACTATGGGTGGGCTAGGTGTTTAGAACAATCGACTAGAGCAATAAAGGTCGAGGATAAGGAGTATAAGGTGATGCTGTTATAGAGACAGTCTTGTTGAAGGACACGTGAAGCTAGTGTGAGGGATGTAAATAGGACACCAGCAGTATGAGAATCAACAGCGGCCAGAAGCAAGACAAAAAATATTGTGGGCAAAAAGGAGGAGGCAAGACGGCAGATTAAAAACAACGAATTGAAGGCTGTAAAGCAATACAGCATTTAGCTGAGCCTCAAACAGCCCGCAGCAAGTTACTTTTGTCTACTGTAGACTCCAAGTACTGCAAGGGTTAGAAAGTCCTACCAGGGTTTAGCTTAAGACTCATGAAACCAACGCCACAGGCTTTTTATACGAGCCGAGCCTTAACCTCACATCACAGTTCGATTAGTTGGGACACAGATAATGGTTTAGTAATGTTTTTTTTTCTTTGAACTACAATTTTTTTCGCGGGCGGATAATTTGGTTTATGGGCTTATTTAATGCCACTGGGCTAAAGTCGGTGGTGAGGTTAATAGGTTCCTTTGTCGAAGGCATCAACAGTCCAAGACCAGCATAGTCGAGACAAACATCAACGATAAACTTCACCCGGCCAACATCATCCCGCTTTGCCACAATATGTGTACCGTCGTGCCGAAACTATTTTCTTAATTCCTCATTTCCGAGCAACAGATGGTAGAAGCAGCTCATGAGGAGTGAAAAAGAGGGTGTAGTCTTGCAGAGGAGAACTTGAAAAAAAGGTCATGCATCGGACACGGTAGTTGAACACACAAACAAATGTGCCTCGTAAAAAGAGGAAAAGATAAAAGAGACAAACTCGCGCAAGGGAAAAGAGGGAAATAGAAACAACCATGTCTAGAAAGAGAAGAGACGTTGCAGAACAAAAACAAAAAAAGAGACGGGCCTTGCTACTAAGCTATCACTGATATGTGTAGTTTGAAACCTGCTCATTAATCAGAGACAGTAGCCTAGCAAGAGGCCGAGAGTGAGCAAGGAGAATGACTTAAGCACACTGGGTTGCCTTGGTGGGGCCACGGGGGGACTCGGCTCGCACAAGCATGCGCACATTGCCCTCCCCAATTTCAACTCCCTGACTTAGGAGATCCGACTGTGTTTTAGCCCTATCCAAGACGCTAGATGCATTGTCGCGGCTCAACGTCTTATCCCAACTGCGTGCATCAATGCCGAGGATGCCGCCCATGTTGTTGCGATCGCCGGGAACAGAAAATTCACGGAAGGCATAGCGCCACTCGTTCAAAAACGCGCGTACGGCTTTGCCAACCTTGTCTTTGCCGTTCTTGCTGTGATGGCCAGTGCCGGTGATAGCATAAATAGGACGAGACTCATTGCTGCTCTCAAGCAGGATGTCTTCAAGATAGCTGACAGCCTCATCGGCATGCAGGCCATGTAGGTCAACATAAATTTCCGAAGACACAGTGAGGCTCTTATTGCGCTCTTCATAAAGCTCACGAGCAGCCTCACGATGGGCCTTTTTCATCAGTTCGTTCTCACTTTGGCCACGAAGACTCAGTGCTTTTGCAGCACGAGCATCGTTACGGTTCCACGCCTGTGCAGCACTAGAAAGTACTGTCAGCCAAGCCCAGAATCCCAGAGGAATAGATTAGACCGCAGAATAGGGACAATGCACTTACCTCTGGAGGAATTTGTTGCGCAGACCGCCGTGTTTGATGGCTTCCTGACGAGCCTTGAGGTACGCCTTGTTTGCACGATCGCCGGTTTCGAGCCATGGTATATGCCTGGGGGCTGCAATGGCCTGGGCTGCAGCGCTATTTTCACGGCTGCCCTGGACGGCTATGCGAGTCTGGGTTTTCTTTTCCGGGCGAGGGGAAGGGGCGGGTGATGGTGCCATCTTGACAACATCGGCAAGGAGGCTGGGGGTGTAACCATCCTTGTTTCCAGGCCTTTTGTTGATGGGTTTCTTGCTTTGTTTAACACTAGCACCCAGACTAGGAAAGGCTTCGGTGTCGTCTAAAGCAGGGGCTTGCTCTTTGGGCTGTTGGTGTCTACTACCGGGGCGGGACCGGTTACGAGGAGAATCCGAGCCATGGATGTGGCGCAGGCTGGCAGGAGGAGTGAATGAACGACGGTATCCGTTTCCACTTGCCATGCTGTCAGGGGTACCTGGCTGAAGCGATGGGAAGGAGCTAAAGTCCTGAATGGTGATGGAGCCCCCCTGTCCCTTTGTGTTGGCCGCCGTAGGCGGTGTGTTGTTTCCATCTAGGGTCAAGCGGCTCATGAGCTGGGCCGGGTCATGCGAAAAAATGCATGTGTCGCCAGCAAGACAATTGCCAACAACCCAGTATCTGCAAGAGAAATAGTTAGGTTGGAGGAATATGCGGGAGATCAAAACAGAAGAAGAGAGAACAAATAATGGTGAAAATAAAGAACAACATACACACACCCCAAAAAAAAAAAGATAAAAAACTTACTTGCATAAATGGTTGCTGAGATCATGACTGAAACGGCAATCAGCGCGCAGACACTGACCGGTTGACAGAAAGAACTTGCAGATAACTCCCGATTTTTGGTTGTTGGGTGTTGACGGACGATGCTCTGAGTTGATGGCTCTACCAACAAGTACAGTACGAGGCTCGTCAGAGCTATCGACAGCAGAGGCCTGAGATTCCATAATAGAGACCACAGTAGCACTAAGGTCATAGCCGTGAGAGGCGAGGGCAGACTCAATCTCCCCGTCCGTTCGTGACTGGCCCAAAATCGAGCGCAACATGTCATAGGGCGTCATGTTGTTTTGCTGCGAGGCAAGTGATGAGAACTCCGGAGCAGAAGCATTTAGTAGGCTGTTGGTGGTACCGACGGACGAACTGAGACTGACGGCATCATCAGCGACCAGCCATTCGACATTCTCAGTCTGATATTCATTGAAGGTTTCGGTTGAGGGGGCCGAGTCGTTGGCGAATTCGTAGGCATTTAGGCTTGGGCTATTGGGAATAACAGGCGTAGAAAAGGCCAAGCGAGGCGAGGGCCGGGGAGACGAGAAAGGAGAAACGTTGACGGACCGCGCACTGCGCGGGAAGCTGGTGGAAATATAGCTAGGGAGGGCAAGTGGACTAACACCGAGACGGGGCGATCCACAGAGCGGTGTCGAGCTTCCACGCCACGAAGCTGGAGAAGGACGGCGCAAGATAGTGTGGCGAATTGGCGGCGGTGAAGTTGAAGCCGAGCCTTCTCTATGTCGCCATAAGACGTCTAAGATTGCATTTTCTAGCGCTGAGCCGTCAAGAGATGTTTCTCTGCGAAACAGTTCTTCGATCTTGTCGGTCTTATCCTCATCTTGAAGCTCAGGGTCGCGTAGGATTGGAAGGCACTGCTCATAATGTTCGTCGGAAACCATTGTTGGCAAATGGAGTGCATGAAGAGAGACAGAGGAATAAGAAAAAGGAGGTGCTAAGTTTGAGAGGAAGGGTCGCGTCGCGAAGGATATATAAGGCAGATAAGGTAAGCAGGCTCAACGAAGGGAATTAGAGTAGAAATGTCGGTGACGAGAAAGATGCATGCTACGAGCCAAGGAGAAGAACACGAAACAACAGCAAAGCTGGGGATTGAAGTGGAAGGAGAGTAGAAGGAAGAAGAGAGGAGAGCAAGAGATTAGGGGCAGTCAAGTTAAAGAACAAACAGAAAGCTGTAGTACGGAACAGAATAGTAAATTAAAAGGACAGCGAGGGAAAGGAGGGTATAAAGCTACAGCAAAACAAAGGCAAGAAAAGAAAAAGAAAAAAGAAAAAAAACAACGGGAGATCACAAAGCTAAAGTAGGTCACAATGAGGGTGAAGGATGAGGAAGGGAGATAAGGGCCAAAGTCAATCAATGCAAACAGTGTACAGTGCTCATTGAACAAAGCAAAAAGAAGAGCCAACTGACGGGACGACGATGATGAACAGGGGCAGATTAAAAGAAAGGAAGACAACAAAGAACATAAGTAGAAGCAAGTGAAGCACGAGCCCCAAACAGGGAAGATGGATCACAAGGTGAGACAAGCCTTAAGGCCTCAGGCTGACTCTCAGTAAAGCTCCAGCCAAGCTTTAAGGCTTAAGCTGATGGGGGAATAGAAGGGATTGTTATTAGTGGATGGGGTTATGCTATACTTGCTGAGCTCAACGGTCTGTTGCAGTGATGCGCCCCTGTGTCTGTGCAAAAGACTCTAAAGAAGCCTGGAAAAAAAGCAAGCTAGTATTGAGTATTAGTTTCCAAAGGACACCAACACAGAACAGAAAAGGAGAGAAGAAAAAGAGAGGAATTTGATGAATAGAAAATAACGACACAAAGAGGCGACAAGAAAAGGCAGATTAAGAATTGCCCGGAGCAAAGAATAGAGAAAGCAAGAATGGTAGAAGGAGAAGAACGAGGATCTTGAGTCAAACCCTAAAGACAAAATACGGTGGGTGTGCAGAGCTTGCCCTCGTTTAGTTGAGCGTTTCCGTTCGAAGGCAACTGCCACAACGAGCCAAGTAAAAATACAAGGAAACGTAGCCGGTAGCAGAGTGAAAAACGGCTGTACGCGAGCATAGTAAAGGCTACAAAATAGAGATAAAGAGTGGGTTAAACGTCGCGACATTTCGAGAGGCCTACAGCCAGCTAACTAGCCAGATCTCTACCATGCTGTGCTGTTGCTGTGCTGGCAAACGCTTTGTCTGGCTGCCAGACCATCATGAGCCATGGTAACCAAACACAAATGCCTGACGTCGCCAATACTTTTCGCTCATACTACATGAACAACCACTCAGCTGCCGGATTACCCGAGTTCTGGCTCTCATGAAGCCACAAAGCCACCAATAAAATGCACACAGCGTACCGGCTCTGCACGATGTACGGCCAGTTGAAGCGAAGAGCTGGAATGGCAAGTGAAGAATTGTGTCAATGCATACAAATGGAATGGCTCAACGAAGAGCAACCTAGTGATCTAAAGGGACTGATGAGCCTAGAGAGCTGGAGCTTCTTTCTCCTGCAAACGTCAACTTTCTGTTCCCTTGATGTGATATGTGCACAGTGTCAGAAAAGAGCTAAAACTGTCTAGCTCGTACTGCCAAGGTACATGGTCCTGCCACGTCTCTCTATTGTTAGAATAAGTTACTTGCTACCTCCTGCACCGTATGGCGTTGGCCGGCATTGGCGTTGGCCGCTGGCTCTCGCCTGTTGGCTCGCTGGCTTTGGGCTGGCTTTGGCCAGGCCACTCCTTGGCTCGAGTGCTCATCGCTTTGTCTGAGCCTGCGGGGCTACGGTTTTGACAATATGCCTCTGGAGACGTATTGCTCATACGGAGCTTATAGGTGTGTCATCGTGGCAGGCGCTAGGTTGCTGTTTTTGCTTGACACCCTGTTGCTCAGCTCTTGCTCTTTCTTCATCGTCTATCGCAAATTAATCAATTAGCCTTTGTCATAATCCCCTCCAACTAATCTTCCGAACGCCTCTGCCCGCCGTTTTTACTAAGCTGGGTACAACGCTCAAAGCTCGTCTTAACCGAGTTAATGCGCTGCATTGCGCTTACAGGCTGTCGGTGCTTTGTTCTTTCTTTTCTTTTTTTCTTTGCTTTTTCACTCACCCAAAGCAAGCCGGACAGCCTGCTCTACCTGGCCTGGGGCTTCATGGCTTTGGTTCTCCCTAGCAGTCTATGTGATCCTTCAGTACAACAATGAGTCTTTTTCCTTTTTCATCCTGTATACGTTCCTCTCACAAATGTATCCTGATTCTATATGAGCGGTGGGAAAAGAACATCTGCTGCCTCAGCAGATACTATGGAGGGCAGGTGTTTGGTGACCCAGGCTCTACGGTGTCAAAGACGCAGCCTTGTTCGGCCTTCTCTCCTGCTCTTGGTCGTGCAGAGACCTCGTCTGGGGCTTGCTTTGCACTACTAGATAAAGAGAGAAAACTAACGGGAAGTAAGCTGGCCCCTCCCTCCCTCTTATAGATGGATGTGCCTTGTCTCTCCCTTGAAGCTCATCTTACTACATAGAATTCCTGTGGCCCTGGGACGGCAGCTTCGCCTCAGCGTAGCACGTGCTACTCAGCACAATGTAAGTACATTACACATACCACGCTGCACACGTGCATCAAGACATGCTACCGAAGTGCAGATGTCTGTCTGTACTTAGTGTCTATAGTCGGCCTGCCATCCAGACATTACTTCAGGGAAATCGGTCTATTGTCAGTCTGTAGCCAGATCTTAAATAAATCACTGGCGGATTTGCGCAGTATTGGTGGCGCTACTGGAATCCCTAGCCTAGCATGTTGTATTTCACATCGCACGTGTAAATACATGCCTGCTACGCCTAGTGGTTCAAGTATCGCAGTTACTCTAAGCTGTCTTCTAATTGAAGTTTCACGGACCCTTTTGTTTATACGTACCTAATACGCTTTTAGCTATCCTCTTCCTCTGAAGATTCATCAATTCCAAACTTGAAACTGAAACCGGAGGCTTTTTCTTCTTCGGTCTTTGCCGCGATCGCCTCATCCCACTTCCGCTTTTTTCCTGCTAACTTCTTCTCGTAGAGCTGCATGCCCTCTTGGAGCATTTCCGGGTAACTTGCCCCAAGGCGCTCTACAAACAAGTCGTATGGGTTGACAACATCGTCTTTAAAGCCACTGACTTGATCCGCCTTGTCCTTGAGGAAAGACAGAGCTTCGACAAGATGATGCAGATTTTTAGTTCGCGGCACAAAGTTTTGTGTGAGTGCAATGCCATCCTCGAGATTGACGACTAGATGCCACCAGCCACTGGGCACATGGAGGATCTCGCCGGCACGGCAGATACCTTCGACACATTCGGGGATCTGCCGCGCCTCGGCGTGAAATTCAAGTAGCCACTCAGCAATGCTGAGCGGGCTTGTCACTTCGCTGTTGTCCTCTGATACGTATACACCCGGAACTTGCACGTTCGGTGGGAACATGATCCAGTACTTGGATCCCTGCACTACGGCATTCCAGGCGCTTGTGGCATTGGGATCTTTGTGGAAGGTTGAACCACTACGTGCAGGCCCGATGATGAGCCATCTGTGAGCCGGCCGCTCGTCACCCAAAACCTCGAATAGGTCAGGGCCAAAAACTTCGGGTTTGCTGTACATGTTGCTGGGATCCGTGCCTACAGTAACGTCCATCTTTTCAGCAAACCTTTTGTCAAAGAGATACAGAGGACTTTCATCTTGGGTGTTTCTCATGTAGCGCACATAGCTTTTCAAGTCCCAGTCAACGCACTCGGCTCTAAACACAACATCGCCATACTTTGCCAACAATGAGTCAATTGTCCATTCCTTCATGGCCGGCCAGTGTCTGGTGTAGTTGGTAAGCACAAAAGGCTTTTCACCCCATTGTTCCGCAAACTCCATGTATGGCAATGTTTCCATACGGGCTATTTGATTTCGCGTGGGAATGGTCGACGCAAATTTGGCTAAGTCTATGTGGCTGCACAAGAACGGGCGGTGTAGGACGTCTGAAAAAACACTGCTGCAGTCGGGCAGGCGTTGTGCTGTGAAGCCCTCAGAGCGCCTTCTCAATAGTGCTTTCCAAGTCCCAATCCAATCCGGACGTGAAGTCGTATGGTGGGTTGATCTAGAGCTAGTTAGTGTTTGAGACTACGCAGAGGGCTTACGGAATTAGAAGACCTACTGTAAAAATAACTGTTTCCATAGGTCATCTGAATTACAGAAGGCAAAAAGAAACCGGCATGTTGCGCCAAGGCTAGCCAGCGTCTTGGAGTCTAGGTACTCTAAAAACACCATCAAGGCCTCGTCGGTCAGTGCCTGAAAGGAGCCCGCATTCTGCCTGGCGTTTGGGGACGACGACAGGTAGAGGTTTCCTAGAGGCTTGACCCCAAGTGGATGCGTTGGGATAGAGCCACTTGCTGCTGCCATGACGATGACAATATGGTAGGACTTGTACAGGTAGCGATGTTGGACTCCAAAGAAGGCTGAGTATGACAGAGGGATGATAATACAAGCTTACAGCGTGCCAGGCGGGACCGAGGGTCTGCTAGACGAAGCGAAGAACAGCGCACTTAGTGCGACTTTCCAAAGCCCTTGATCATCTCAAGCAAAACCCAGACTATCAAGTAAGCAATTCTTTTCCTCCTATTTTTTTTCCCTCTCTTTTTGCTTTGGCGTGCAGAGTGGGTCTCTACAGCAAGCTAGTACAAGGCTGATTGGCTGGCTGGCTGGCGAGCAAGACAGGAGGGTAGCCGTGTGCCAAGTGTGCCAAGTAGAGAGGCTCTAGAGTCTGGGCGTAGCGATGGACATGCCTACGGAATGTAGACCGACCTGGCTTCAAGTCAACAAAAGTCAAGCAGGCTATTTGCCACATATGCCAGAGCCCTACAAGCTCTTTCGTCTTCTTTATGCGTATTGCCAGGGTCCCATTCCCATATATTTGCGAGCAAAGAGCTACTGTTTCGTATTTCCCAGAAGCAGGTGATAATGTACAGATTATTGTGGCGGTTTGTGCTATTAGGTTTGCCAGTTGCAGGCAAGCCCAAGCCCAAGCAAGCAGAAGCTCCTACTGCATAATTGCACCACCACTAACTTGCCACCCCACTTGAGCCCTAATTGTTTCCCTCCAGCAGCAGTAGACCAAAAGTCCACACACATATTGTTTTCTACTGTTTTCTGCCCCTTTTCTGCGTCTGTGATTAGCCAGCACTAGCCTAAAGTGGGGCAGACGCCTACAGCCAGTAAAGGTTGGCTTTTAGCTAGGTGTCAAAAAAATTTTAAATTCAAGATATACCCTGAGAATTTTCTTAATCTGCCCCTCCTCTTTCAACTCATCACCACACAAGCCGCCAATACACAGTCTTCTTATATCCCCTCCTAGAACATTCTCTTGCCTTGATCGCAGGAGATTTTTGTCTAGGCTTTTTTATCAGTTCAGTTCGCTCGCTTCCGCGGACTCTTTTTCTCCTACATCTTTTGTTTCTAGGCTTCAAGCAGTGCTTGATCTTAGAAACCTCTTCTCTACTACACAACCGCAATCATGGCTTCCCAGGGTCTTGAGGATGTGGCCGAGGGTGAGTTTTTGTCTCTCCCCTATTTTACTACCATCATCATTATCACGCACAATGTCCAATCTCATCCAGCGCCTGCAATTCGTCAACTTTCCGGGCAGCACAAAATCGACAATGATTTCCCCTAGTTCTTTCCTCATCTCCCCTTGATTAAACCCCACCTTGTTGGTGGAATACCCTCTATATTCACGACCTGTCCTCTATCAATCAATTAACCGACTCGAGTCTAAAATGATGGCTTGCCACACCTACAATGCTAGTACGCATACTAACAGCTCTGCCGATTAATAGGCCAGATCGAGTCCAACTACGATGAGACCGTTGACTCCTTTGATGACATGAACCTGAAGTCCGAGCTGCTTCGCGGTAAGCCCC
>MKGM01000056.1:20977-33136 GCA_002018265.1 Ceratocystis harringtonii | reverse complement strand
TTTTTCTTGTCGACATGTACATGTCTTTAAATTAACGAGTCGTCCATACTAATTCTCATTTTCCAGGTGTCTACGCCTACGGTTTCGAGCGTCCCTCTGCTATTCAGCAGCGTGCCATCATGCCCGTCATCAAGGGTGAGTAAAAGCTGTCTCATAGGTGCTTAAAGAAATACCTTAAAAGGGGCTACTTTTCCTTTTCTCCTTTGTTTTCATCATCTTTTCTAACGTACACTTTCTCTCCTTGCCTTCAGGTAACGATGTCATCGCTCAAGCCCAGTCTGGTACTGGTAAGACTGCCACCTTCTCGATTTCTCTGCTGCAGAAGATCGATGCCAACGTCAAGGGTTGCCAGGCTCTGGTTCTGGCCCCCACCCGTGAGCTGGCCCAGCAGATTCAGAAAGTCGTTGTTGCCATTGGTGACTTCATGAACATCTCCTGCCACGCCTGCATTGGTGGTACTTCTGTCCGCGAGGACATGGCCGCTCTCGGCGATGGTCCCCAGGTCGTTGTCGGTACCCCTGGTCGTGTCCAGGACATGATCCAGCGCCGCATTCTGAAGACCGACCACATGAAGATGTTTATCCTTGATGAGGCCGATGAGATGCTGTCTGTAAGTATACGGAAAACTCAAGCTTCCACTAAAGAAGCTGGAAACTTCGTCGCAGCATAAACAACGATTCTAACTTGCTTCTAGCGTGGTTTCACCGAGCAGATCTACGACATCTTCCAGCTGCTGCCCCAGTCGACCCAGGTTGTTCTTCTGTCCGCCACCATGCCCCAGGACGTTCTGGAAGTCACCACCAAGTTCATGCGTGACCCCGTCCGCATTCTGGTCAAGAAGGACGAGCTGACCCTGGAGGGTATCAAGCAGTTCTACATTGCCGTCGAGAAGGAGGACTGGAAGCTTGACACCCTGTCGGATCTGTACGAGACCGTCACCATCACCCAGGCTGTCATCTTCTGCAACACCCGTAGAAAGGTCGACTGGCTCACCGACAAGCTCACCAGCCGTGACTTCACTGTCTCTGCCATGCACGGTGACATGGACCAGGCCCAGCGTGACCTGATCATGAAGGAGTTCCGCTCCGGCTCGTCCCGTGTCCTGATCGCCACCGATCTACTGGCCCGTGGTATCGATGTCCAGCAGGTTTCCCTGGTCATCAACTACGACCTTCCCGCCAACCGCGAGAACTACATTCATCGTATTGGTCGTGGTGGTCGTTTCGGTCGTAAGGGTGTTGCCATCAACTTCGTCACCGCTGACGATGTTCGCATGATGCGTGAGATTGAACAGTTCTACAGCACCCAGATTGAGGAGATGCCCATGAACGTCGCCGACCTGATCTAAGTTTCTGGATACCCCCTTTGTCTCTCCCTCCTTCCTTCCCTTCTATCGTCTCCCTTCTTTTTCGCCATTATTTTCTTTTTCTTTCGTCCATAAGTGTCTCTAGGCCGCAAGCCAGGACTAAGTGGATGAAGAGAAACAAAACAAAAACGAAAAAAAGACTACACATAGGTTTCTTGCTTTGACGAGTCCTCGTCACGTCACCATCCTCCCCTCCCCCGTTCCCCCAAAAATGCCTCTATTTTAGTTAACAGGACAGGAAACAAAAATTCGAAGAGAAAAAAATTTCAAACCAATCTGGTACTGGTTCTAGCTAAATATCTATGCGTGTGTGTGTGACCCCATATCTTTGGTCTTTCTGCCATTCCTTACTTCGTGTGGCTTCCATGTTCTGTCTCAGCCGCCCGTTTTCTTTTATGTTTTCCCTTAGCAACTTCTCAGGCTAGCTAGCCGACGACGATAGGTGTTTATTTTTCATTATTCATCGGCTACAACTCCTTTCCTTCTTTTGGTGGGCAATTGGGATAGAAAAATTGATTTATGTATTTCAGATATGAATTATTGCTTGCTTCCTTCACACCAAGAAACATACCTATTATCTTCTTTCTGTGTCCACGTGACCTGAGTTTAGTCGTATTGTTATCTCACAAGGTCAAAGCACAAACAAGCAAGTTCCGGCATTACATTACATATAAGTCTAGGATGTCCGTCTTTTCTTCTCGCTTAAGTCACCGTGAAGCGCCCCGACACAGGCGCCCTGGAGGCTGCGTCCTCGGCAGCCTTGGTGCCCTCCTCTAGTAGGCGCTCCATCTCGACAAGGGCCAAGCGGACCGACATCTCGGTGTCGCCCTCAATGAGGATATACAGCTTCGGATCCTGTCCAACCCCCGGCTCTTTGCCTAGGGGATAGAATGATCCCTTGGTGGTGATGGAGGTGGCCGTAGCCTCAAGGATCTTGGCTACGTTTGTGCGGTTCGTCACGGCCCAACGAGCCTTTTGCGGGAAATCATTGATCTCCAAAGTCGCGTGGAAAGCGCCTGCATCTGGTCCCTTGTTGTCAATCGGCTGCCCCGTGCGCAATTGCCCGGCCTTGCCTAACCGTGAATTGATGGCTGAAATGGCTGAAGTTACACGATCAAGAGGGTTCTTGCCGCCCTTGCCACCCACAACGCTCGGCGCACCCCCGGAAGCGGAGACGGCCTTTCCTGCACCGCCAGCCGAATTGCTGTCAGTTTTTCCGTTGTCTTCAGATGTAGCAGCGGTGGCAGCCTTGGCGGCGTCACGCGAAATTATAGCCGAGGCAGCACTACCAACAGACAAAATCTTCTCCTTCTTCTCCTTCTTCTCTTCGTCTACATTGTCGTCATCGTCATCAGCCTTATGCGTCTTACGCTCGCGCATGCGTGCGGCTTCACGTTCCTGGTCAAGACGTGAAAGACCCTTGCCACCAAAGCCGGAAGTGTCCTTGGCCTTGCCGGACTTCACCTTTTCACGGTGAGCTTTACGCATCTCGCTCAGACGTTCAGGGACAGGCTGGCCACTAATCTCCAGGGCTTTGGCAATAGCAGCTGCGCAGTTCTCCTGGTCTTCGGTTACAAACGTGACAGCGGTTCCTGTTTTACCAGCTCGGCCTGTACGGCCTGCACGATGGACGTAGTCTTCTAAATGGTTGGGGGCATCAAAGTTAATGACAAGTTTGAGTTGCTTGACATCCAAGCCACGGGCAGCAATAGAGGTGGCAATGAGGATAGGCACAATGCCCTTCTTAAAATCGGAGATTGTTGAATCACGATCAACTTGGTCTTTACCACCATGGATGGACATGCACGGGTACCCCTTGATCATGAGCTCTTTGAGCAAATCATCGGCCTTTTCTTGTCGATCAACAAAAATCAGCGTGCGGGCATCCTCGTCTTCTTCGTAGAGTTCACCCAAGAGCTCCAATACACGGACAAACTTGGACTTGTCATCCCGAATCTCGACAATCTGCGTGATCTCTGGTGCGACAACACTCTGGCCACCAACTTTGATCTCGACAGGATTCTTCAAGACCTTCTTGGTCAATGAATCAATTAGACGGGGCATAGTAGCCGAAAACAAGATTGTTTGCTTGTCAGGGCGCATATTAGCAAAGATCTTCATAACCTGAGGCTCAAAACCCATGTCAAACATACGGTCAGCCTCATCAAGCACAACATATGAGACACGGCGCAGGTTAGTCACACGGCCCTGGTTGGCGGCCAGGAGATCAATCATACGACCGGGAGTACACACCACGATCTCAGCGCCACGTCTAAGCTCTGCAATCTGCTCGGATATCGGTGCGCCGCCGTAGGCACATACACTGCGCAGATTCATAGTCTTGAGGAAAGCTTTGCAATCACGGTGGATCTGCACAGCAAGTTCTCGAGTGGGTGTCATGATGAGACTAATTGGGCCGTCGTTTTCTTTAAGGGGGTCCTGATCCATAATATGGCGGAACATGGGAAGTAAAAAGGCAAGGGTCTTTCCCGAGCCAGTCTTGGCCACACCTACAACATCACGGCCAGACATAATCACCGGGAGAGCCTGCATTTGAATGGGTGTTGGCTTATCAAACCCCAATGCATCAATAGTATCAAGAGTTTGCCGCGTAAGACCGCATTGCGCCCATTTTTGAACAGGTTTCGGCACGTCTTTGCCATTTACCTTGATTCCATCAAGCTCTAATCGGAGATCTGCTGTCTCATCCTCGGTCAACAGACTCAATTCCACAGGCTCAACCCAAAAGTTCTTTCGAACGGGGTTCAAACTAAGCTTGCTGTAGTCAATGGTGGGTATGTCCTTGGTCTTTTTGCGGCGAGCCGGGGCAGCCGTCTTATCGGGTTCGATTTCATTGTATGTGGCATCTTCGTCACTATAGTAAGCCTCGGGTTCAGGTACACTCTTGGAATGAAAGGACTTTTGAGAAACGGGCTTGTCAGAAGCTAGATTAGCCATAAAGGCATCCAGTGGGTCGACATCCTCTTCGTCGACCTCCATGGCTTCAGTAGCTGTAGGTGCAGCTACATCAACAGGCATAGCCTCAGACTCAGCAGCAGACTTTTCTAGCATGCGTTTTTCGTGTGCGGCACGGGCAGCTGCAATGGCTTCCTCCTCAGTTCCGTCAAAGACTTGGTCGTCATCATCCTCCTCCTCATCCTGATCAGCCCAGGGCGTATCGTCACTTTCCAGAGGTAGTGAAGGAAGCTTGGTTAGCTTGCGTTGGGAAGTTTCTTCTTCGTCAAGGTCAATCTTGCGTTTTGAGGGACCCTTAGAATCAACTACTTTTCCGAAGCCAAAGCCACTAATTCCTCGATTAGCAGGCAGCGTAGAGGCCTGTGCTTGAGGCTTTGGGGGAAGGTTGCCAGGACCATTTCCAGGGGCAATACCGCCACCCAGCTTTTTTCCCATATTGCCAAACGTCAAAGGCGATGCACCGGCCGGAGCGGACTTTTTCGCAATGACTTTGGGGTCAAACTTGCCACTATAAGCAGGAGTTGTTGCTTCTGGGGTTGGAGACTGTCCGAGGGTTACGGTTGAAGGAGCAGCCGAGGGTGATCGCGCAGATTTGTTATCCATGTCAGCGAGAATCTTTCGCGCCTGTGAAGCGGGTGCTTCAGCTTCTCTGCTTTGTTCTTTTTTCTTTTTCCAGGCCTCAAGACGAGTCAGGCGTTCGGCCTTTTTGTCGGCTTCAGATTGCTGGGGAGCAACAGCTGTCGTCTTCGTCTGCTACAGCGTGCGTTGATTAATCAAGGATTCATTAAAAGAATATTATATCCGCAAATATCTTACCTCAGGAGCAGCAGACCCCACTCTAGACTGATTTGATGGTGTAGCACCATTATCTTTGTGCCGGGGCGGCGAGCCATCACGCACCGGGCGACGGTCATCGCGGTTTCGAGGCGGAGATTTGTCACGATTGCGGTTGCGATCGTGATCTTTATCGTAGTCTCTGTTTCTATCGCGGGTATCCAAGCGGTCGCGCGAGCTGCGACGGTCCCGGTTACGGTCTCGGTCACGGCGGTCACGGCGGTCACATCCACGATAGTGGTCGTTGTCTCGACGGTCGGTAGAGCGGTCCCTGCAGCGATTATCTCCTCGGCGGCTGTCGCGTGCGTCTCTGTCTCGATATCGGCGCTGTGGTGATGTTAGCTTACAGCTAGATACTTGTCTCTTAGTTTTCATAAGCAAACTTACGTCTATCGGACTACGTGTGCGTGACCGCCGGCGATAGTCTCGGCTGCTATGGGCGTTACGGCGATCGTCATCCTTGCGATATCTTCCTGGAGATGGTGAGCGCGAGTCTCTAAGTCGAGCCATTATGCTTTAGCTATCTTTGAATCTATGCCCTGCAGAGCTGGATATCAAGACAAGGCCAAATGATGAGAGCTCGACGGTAGCGAGAAGGCTAGGTTAGACTTCGTACTTTATGTATAATGTGTATCAAAAGTAGTGAGAGGCGAAAGGCCTAGGAGCATTTCGATAGTAGTGGAAGCGGCGCAACAGTAGTGAAGCAAACTTGCTGTCGTGATGTTAAGTGAATAGATGCATGCACTTAAGGGGGAAAAAAAGTTGGCTGTGGGCAAGGCTGACAGCAGCGCTGTATTTAGCCGATGATTAGCCGCACAAGGCTGAGCAAGTATCTCCGACAGGGTAGTAATAGCCAGCTTCCCCCCATGTTGGAGATGGCAATCAGACGATACAGCTTACAACTACCAGTATACTCAAACAATATCATGGCCGGTCTTGTGCAATACAATAGTAGTGATGACGAAGATGGAGATTCAACGCTTCCTATGCCTGTAGGTGTGCAACATATAGCTCTCTAAAGACACGCTATAAAGCAGCTGACGGAATGGGCACAGCAGCATACCTCACAGCTAGAACCGCCGTCAGAAGTCGTCAAAACGCTACCAGGTAGGTTGAGTTTCCTCTCACGCCATTCGACTTCAACTGACTCTCTTTCAGATTCACAAACGGCAAGCAAAGCTCCTACCACTATGGAACCACAAATTGTCGGCCCAATGATGCCGCAAGATGCCAATGCCTTTTCTCTTCCGGAGCCTGAAGATGAGGGTCTCCAAGAGGCTGTGCCGCTAGACAGCTCTAATCTTTCATACAGCGAATACAGATCGCGTCTCCGCGAGCTAACATATCCCACAGTCCCAAATATGGACTTTGCATCGTCACCACCGGGATCTCCAGCGCAGCAAGTGGCAGCCAAGGTGAACAATATTCTGCGGCTAAAGAAGAACGATGTGCATTTCAACATTAAAATGGAGCAATCCTCAGCCTTCCACAATCCGGCCATCTCGCAGAAGCTCATGGCATTTGCAGAGATTGACGAAAAGCAGGGCCAATATGCCACAGTGCTGCCAAAGGCACAGTGGGACCCCACCAAGTTTCCTGACTGGGCCTATATTACGCCGCTCTACGAGGCAGCTCGTCTCAAGCCACGGCCTACGGGGAGAGCGCCCGTGTTTGTATCTGGTGAATCTTCAAAGACGACATACCAAGCTCCACAAACCTCTAGTGGAGGGGGCTTAGCCAAAAGGCAAAAACGAAAAGCGGACTCTGATTAAGCGAGACGGGGCCAAAAGGGTGTTTTCGTTCACCCTAACAGCTGCTACGGTTTTTCCGGTTGAATAGGGATTCAAAAGCGGCAAGGTGGAGTTCAAGGCGGCCTCCGCTTGCCAACAAGAACCAGACTCTTTGTGGTGGGTCACATGGCCAACCGAAAAAAGAGGTCAGACAGAACAAGTAGTTACCAAACGAGTGATCAAATCGAGAGTAAAACATTAGAGGGTCAATCTAGCACACTCATAAGAAATAGCAGGCACACAAGTTGCTATTTATCACAATTTAGATGAATTGGGTGATCACTACTCAGAAAAGGGGGGGGGGTACATAAAAATAAAAAGTGAAAGAAAATAGGAGGCACCATTCAAATTCAAGGATGTGACTCTATTCGTTTAAATCTCGTTCATTGCATCAAAGATCAGAGAATACATAAAATCCGGAATTAAAAGACCGCCAACACCAGAAAAGATCAATAACTTGGGGGATTTCAGGAATGTCACTTTTTTCCCCCCAACAAAAAAGAATCCCACAGCAAAAAGAAAATTGGTCATTTCCTGTTGAATCTGCGACTGTCTGCATTCGCGTAAAGTCAGGATTCGGAAAAGGAAATTGGACACAGCAAAAGGCAACAACTCCAACTAAACCAGGAAACAACCATTAAACGAAATATCAGTAGTAGAGGAAAATGCTTGGCGCACAAAAAGGCATAAAAGCCAAAATGAAAAAGAAAAAGAAAAAGGAAGCACGGAAAAAAAGAAAAAGAAAAAGAAAAAGAAAAAATCGGCCAAGAATGGACTGCAACAAGAAGCCAAGCCTCAAATAAACAATGGATGCTCAAAGCGAAGGCAGGGAGAGGAACAATAATGAAGAAAAATGAACAGGGAAAGAGAATGGAAGTGGTCTCATAACGCTTGTCCTACGCCCCTGGCAGCATCTAGCCAGCACAGCAGGAAGCCACAAAGAAGGCTTGCATTTATTCGGAGCTGGACGATGATGAGCTGCTAGAGCATGACACGTTAAGGCCCAAGTTAGTCAAAGCAGAGCCAATGTCGACATTGACTGACACCTCGCCAGAAGCCAGAGCATCACTGAAGTAAGTGATGTTGTCACCCCCGTTGCTGACAGCCTGGCCGACCAAGCCAAAAGGCATCATGCCCGTCTCGCAGTAAGGTTCTTGGAGAATGGCCGTGGTGACGGGGGTTTGGTCAATGTCGGCCCGAATGGAGTAGTTGTTCATGCCGGGTCTCAAGATAAGGTTATCAATGTAAACGTTGCCGATGCTGGAACCGTTAAACATGTTGGAGAATGTGGTGTTGCCCTAAGAAATAGCATGTTAGCGGCATGAATAGCGACATGAGATAAGTGTTTCTACAGAGGGATACGATACTTACGACATCCAGAGTGAGCACAGTAGGATTGGGAATCGAGGTGTCGGCTCTGAAGTTGTTGGTAGCAGAGAGCGAGATGTTGGCATTGGTGACAGACAGGCCCTTGAACATGCTGAAGCCAGTAAGCTGGACAACCTTGTTAAACTTGACCTTGTACTTGATGTACAGGCCCGAAAGCTTAAGCTTAGGCTTGCCCTTAACACGCAGACCAACGGTCTCGCCAGCCAGCAGATGGGTGTTGAAACGAGTCAATGAAGTCATGTTGATGATCTCAATGGTCTGCTCAACAGTAACCGACGTGTTCTTGGATGACCTGTTCTTGGGGAAGCGGACAAGGCCAAAGGGGTAGTCCTCATCGACATCCAGGGAGAGATAAGCGTCAAAAGGGAAGATGGTGGCGTGGATGCTGCCAGGAGTGTGGAGGAGAGAGTCAACGCCCAGAGTGAACGAGTTGGCTCTGGTGTTGCTCATCTCAATGCGCGTGATGTTCAGTTTAGAATCGTCGACGCGGTCCTGCATCAGCTTAGGGATAATGGCGTAGAAGGTCACCGGGAGGAAGATAGCAGCGATAACTCCCTGGCCGAGGAGATAGGCCCACCACCACTTCTTGAAGTGTCGAATGATCTTTTGTTTCCGTGTTAGGGGCACGGCAGCAGCGACTCCAGCGGGAGTCTCGAGATTCTTGCTGTTAGAGCCATCCGAGACCTGGGACTCTTGAAGACTGGCAACCATCTTGAAGAGGGATTGTAAGTGTAGCGCAAAGGGCAGATGTAGAAGTTATAAGGTATGATAAAGATATTATGAGAGAAAGGAAAATAGGGAAGGAAAGGAAAGGCGACCTAGAGCATGCACTGTTTACTGTACGGGCTTGAATGGCTTGGGTGTAGGCGAGAACCACAGCTATGGAGAGCAGAACGTGGTCCTGGACGGGAATGTGTCCGATTTATACCCACATCTTCTCCAAGAGCCTGACTCTCTTTTTCTTCTTTTCCCATTCTTGTTTGAGCTCTAGTTTGCCCTCGTCGACTTGTGTATTACTCGGCTCACGCCCTATCCATTCATCGACGTTTTTGTGTTCGTCCTTCTCACGCCCCCCCGGCTCCCCTTCTTCTCCACTGCCAAGAAAAGAAGTAAAGTTAGCCGCATGGTCTTTTGAGCTTGGCTTTCTTGATTAGTTTTCATGATGGCTAGTTTGCGTGCAGGAAAAAAATCTTGATGAAAGAAAGGGCTTGTCCCCGCCTGAGAATGCTGCACATATGCTGTGAAAACTCAGCGTGGTTCAATCAAGAAGGTAGTTGCCACATGACAAAGGCTCGAGTCCACTTGCACCTGCCTCTAGCCACAAGTCTTAGTCTGAAGACCGACCAACAGCCACAATGTTGTTTCCCCTTTTCTCCCCAAACATTGCCAAACTTGGACATATATCCGTCGGTAGAACACCCATGTCCCCAACTTCTGTAAGATCCGGGGAAGTTTCTTGACCAACGTACAAGCGTATGTTTGCACTTACCATGAAAGTTATGCTATGCCAAGCTTTCTTGTTTTCTCTTGCTCCATATCTTCCTATATGCAGGACCCTTGATGTCTTGTCCGGTTTCTCGCCCTGGTGTGGTGTATTATCTGAGTCGTCTTCAGTTCTTCATTTGTTTTGTCTTTCTTTGCCTTACTGGTTTCTCCTTCTTTCTCCATGTTCCTCGCTTCCTATTTCCCTCTCTCCTTCTCTCCCTCTATCCATCTCCCCTTCTCCCCCTCCCTCCTTCCCTCCCTCTCCCTCTCCCTTTTTACTACGGTTCCACCATAACTTCTTAGCTTATATTCTCTGCTTACAAGGGGAATGAAACGCATAGCATCCGGTCAGAAAAAAGGCAGTTCGCTTTAACCATTAGAACTCGCTTCCTACTCATAAGCTCTAAATAGTCAAATGACACCATCCTCACTGCTGACCTCATTATATTCTGGTACTGCAACTCTGCTTGCTTTTTTATTTTTATTTTTGCCTATATTACACCTAGGCTTGGCAGTGACCCAGTGCCTGTCTGCTCAAGCTCAGGTCTTATCATTCCCGGCCATTGCCTCATCAACTCACTATGAGCTTTTTTGAGTTTTCTTTCACCAAGGTGTAAAATATTGCACGGTTCTTAGCGCGGGCGTTTTTCCCCGCAGTCTTTCTAGCTTCGTATGGAGTTTAGGGTCACTTGGCTAACTTTATTGTCATTTGCTCCAACACCCTAGTCCTTGTGGCTAGAAGAAAGGGCTGTCATACTACTCCAACTTTTCACGGCTTGTCCTGATGGCAAAAACAAAATGCGGCTTTCTTTTCTTTCGGAGCCTCCGCCTTTTGCGCTTTCCCCCAAATTTTTCTTGTCCCCTCGCCCTCTTCCTTTCTGCACTTCTACCTTCCTTCACCTCTTCTAGTGGGCGGTTTCTCCTCATCTCTTGGCTCTTTTCCATGCCCGACCGGAAGCATAAGTCTTCTTTTTCGAGCCGGTTTTGCTTCTGATCACTGCTTCGTCCGAGGGTATAGCGGCTAAGTGGCAGCTGGCCATAGTTCCCCTAGACTCATGTATAGGCTGAACTGAAATAGCACTGACCATGTTGTTATCTCCATGCGGTGCAGCAAGCCACTCTGAGCTTTTGTGATTGTAAGCATCTAGTCTGGAGGGTTAGACATAATTAGTCTCGGAACACGTCGCCCTCCTGTTATGTCCGTTCGTCTCTTCTCTCACCCCTGTCTTACTCGTCCTTGAATCTTGGTCTCTGTCCAACATTGTGCGGTTTTCATGGCATTCGCTCATCTTTTGTTTTATCACATCTGCCTCTGTACATCCATAATCCAGAAAATCTTCGTGCCCCGGCGGAGCCGTCAGGAGACTTTATTATTTTGGACAAATCCCAATCTCGCAGCAAGTCCCGATTCCCCTGGCTCTCTCTCTCTCTCTCCTCTTTTCCTCCTCGCTTGATGGATGGATTTGAAGGGGAAGAGAAATACGTGGACGTGGCTTTGTTTTAATTTCTTTACGTCCAAATTTGCCAAAAGACATATTTCTTCTTCGCATCCTATCAATCAAGGGGTTCCAGTGCCATGTCCAGACCAGCCAAGTAAGTTGATTGTCAAACACGGGAGTATGAGCAAGATAGCAGGCAAGTTTAGCCCCCACCCATACACATACCCATGAATCTCGGAAAACAACTAGTTAATAATCTGCAGTTGCCAGAGGATATGCAAGAGCCCAAAATGAGTGGATGGCCAGTGTTGTATTCTAGTCCCTGCAAATGGCAACATGGAGGAGAGAGGAAGGTGGCAAATGCATGTTCATTCCGTCTATCTTGGTGCGCGACTGTTTCTTACAGAGAGATATATATGTCGTGCATGGAGTCGCCTTTTTAGAAGCAAATAGGAAACATGGGCCGCAATATAGTGAGGGGTGCGACTAGCTTGCTATCAAGCTACGGAGAGATAGTCGAAATAAGTCGCCAAGACTATTCTTGAATCCCCAACAAAAAAAGTTGAAAGAACCTGCATTTATTCAGCTTCGTCACTAGACTGGCTAGTACAATGGCACACGAAGAAGTAGGGGAAAATAGAACTCCCAGAGCGCGAAAAAGGGCTAACCTTCACAGAACTTCTAGAATATAAAACCAAGGATTACGAGGAGTCCCCTGTATACATCGTTGTGCCCTAGTCCAGACATGCAGCAGCAGCAAGTATACGACCAGGGTATACAGCCACCAAGGCCAGCCCAGTCCGTTGTCATAAGCAAGCAACCTAGTGTGAAGCAGCTTAAAAGGAATGGCAAGGTTGTACTGCAGACCAGAGATTTTACC
>MKGM01000056.1:0-20957 GCA_002018265.1 Ceratocystis harringtonii | reverse complement strand
CCCCGTTCTTTCGCTCATGGTCTACGGCAAGGTATGACTAAAACTAGCTTGGAAATATGGTTGAGGCAAATGCCCAGCTCTCTGTCTCTCGCATTCCTTTTTGCCTCCTTGCCTCATTTGGCGAAGCTTTCCTTGTCTGCTCGCTTGTAATGAAACATCTCTTTTACTCTGATTTCAAGGCTGTAGTCAGAGCTGTCCTTGCTATCGTTTCGTCTTCTTCCTCTTCTTTCTTGTGTCTCTGGCTCTCCTGATGTCCTTCAACTCTCTCTTTCTGTCTCTTTTTCTTTCTCCCTCTCCCTCTCCATCTCGTCCTTTTCCTCTCTTCTCAAGCCTAGCGAGCTTCCTATAGGATCTAGTTGTCCGCTACCATATGCCGGAGTGGAACTGTCCCACTCATGCTTGTTCCTAGATTCGTTGATCCTTGCTGTCTATATACTTATAGCCCTAAGCTGGTCCTGAGCTCTTATCGATATGAAACGCTCACAACATTAATACAAACCCTTATTCTTACCATAGCAGCCCATCCCGTATACTAGGGTTACCTGTCACCTCTTTCACAGTCTTGATGCTTCGGAAAAAAAATGCTGCCAAGCCTCCTCGCAAACTATCGTCAGAGTCAAAATGAAGTCAAAATATGCTTCTTCTTTTTTTTTTTTTTTTTTCAAAGGTCTGACAGGGAACAATAAGCAGGAACCATAAAGCCAAGCTGTCAGAATCTGGGGAAGCATTTTGGGGGAAAAATTAAAGATGTCTGGGCTTGCCTCAAAGGGAGTGCGCAACGCTTTCTTCCCGGAAAAAAAAAGGCACCCATTGTGCAGCCTGACAACATTTGACGTGGCCAGCTTCCCGGAATAACACACAAGGGGCCGGAAGCCTGGAAGGGCCAAGGAATGCAGGAGTACAGAGACCATGACCAGATCTGAGTTGACGTAGGGCTGTCTTAATCGACCTTGATCACCAATCATCTCATCCTATCCTTTCTCCTTGGCTTAGACGCGGAGTGACAGAGCAATTATCCACCATACTCCCGATTATTCCACCCTGAACTCATCGTCCGTACAACCTGATTTATAACAGTCGGATTTGAAATACTCTAAAAGAAAGCCTGCCATCTCCTTCATGATTAGCTTTGCAACTCCGCTCGCCGTGTCAACGCGCCATTCTTTGGTAATGAGCCGAGCAAGTGTTTGATATTTGGGCCGCGTTTAGTACACGTTTACCAATCTCTTCTTGGATTTTCCCAGACGCCAAATTTTGATGTGTTACGACTATTTTCATCTGGAACTAAACCTCTGCTCTACCATACTATGTCTAACCTGTTATCCGAAGAACGACATTTGTATCGGGACAAACCACGAAATACCTATCTCTTGGACAGCGGACCAACCTCATAAACGGTGATACTCACACCTTGGATATATATGCTTGTTTTTTGACAGTTGGAGAAATACCAGTCTATGATTGATAAGATTCATGGGCTATGGTCTTGGTTTTGTCCTTACCAGTTTCCACCCAACGACCTCAGACTCCACACACCAATCTTCGAGACACGTCCTTAGGTGTGGGTGTGTAATTCTGTTTAAAGGGAGGGGGGGAGAGAGGGGCGTGAAGGACAGTGTCTCAACGCCACTGTTGCTGCTTTCAGTACGCTTGACGAATGTCATTGTGCTAGGGATTAGCTCCAACCGCATAACACACCTTTTTACGTAGCTCTAAACGAAACCATGCACATGCACATGAACGCACAGTGCACCACTTACTTGCCATTTTCTTGTGGTGGAATCCGTGAACAATCGTTAGTAAAAACTATCGTACACACAGATATCTGGTGCGTGCTTGTTCTGTATCTCTATGGAAGCCAACATGCATACGTAACAAACCCTAGTAAGCAGCGTCTCAGACCCATAACCCTAATGATTTACATCGGGCCGCTGGGCGGAATAGAAATCCACCGATGCCCCTCACCGCCTTTTTCTGCCGCTTATCATCGCCACTTCCAACCTCACTCAAGACATCATGAGTTTTCCCTGTGGGACCATTTACTCACAACCATCAATCCACATTCTGTGCCACTCATATTATATTTCATTCTTACACACTAACCAGCCTGTGCGAGTCCTTTATAACACTTTTTTGCAGCCCAGCATCTTCTCATCAACCCTGGGCCTCTGCTCCCTTCATTTGCCTATGAACTCATTCTACTCGGCAGGCCGGCTTCAAGCTGTCCGTGCCTATGCTCGTTCTTCAAGGCTTTCATCTCCCGGTATCGCTTGTCCACGTGCTGTGCAATTGCCTAATATGACTTGTCGTTTATTACACCATATTCCAGGCTGTTGCAACCCCTCTGACTCCAACTCAAAGGGCCCACACAGTTTTAGTTCGCCTTCGCCTGAGGCCAAGACCAAGGCCGAACACACAGCTCCTCCAACCGCAAGCCCGACCCCAAGGACACACTACGATATATTCCCTGAGACGCTTCCGCAAGGGCCGCCGCCACACGGCCACTTCCCAATCGATGTGCGGGCTCTACGACGCGAGTTCCTGCGCCTTCAAGCACAGGCACATCCAGACCTGCACCCAGCCAAAGACAAAGTGCGAGCACAGAGTATGTCGGCGCTGATCAACACAGCATTCAAGACACTCTCAAACCCGCTTCTACGTGCACAGTATCTGTTGGGATTGCAGGGCATTAACCCCGGCGAAGATGAACAGGCGCGTGTGGATGACCCGGCACTGTTGATGACGGTGATGGAGGCTCACGAGCAAATACAAGAGGCCAAGATGGAAGCGGACCTGAAATCGTTGAACGAGGAGAACGAGAAGAGAATCAAGGTTAGCGAAAATATCTTGGAGAAGGCTTTCAAGGAAAACGCTATACAGGCGGCCGTGGAAGAGTCGGTGCGGTTGAGATACTGGGTCAACATCCGCGACAGCATCCATAACTGGGAGCCAGGCAAGCCGGGGACTGTGCAACATTAGACTGTACGTAGCATTAGGAGATGGATTATTGCTGTAAGTTAAGGGTTGAGGAGGGGGCCAGCGGCCAATGATCTATAATGGCATTTTATAAAGACACTGTAGGATAGAAAGACGAAGTATCGTTGTACAAACAAGAAGAGATGATATTGCAACATGATGTCAAAGACGTCAAGGTGAAAAGATACAGTAGAGTTTAGAGCCCAGGCTTAGATGTGTCCTAAATGTATGGATAAAAGCGGGTATTATTCTTTGTCAATAAATGCCCCACTACGAGCCCGCCCAGAGCTTTAACATAGCTAGGAGAGCTTGAACTTCATAACCAAAGACAACCGAGCTTCAGTCTTCATCTGCAAGTTGCCTCATCTTCATTTCTGCCCTCAAAAAAAACAAAAAACCTGCTCTTGTGTAGCCGAGGCTAACTTAGATTGTACTTGCGTACACATCGACATATCTACAGCACGATGAGCGTTACACCACAAGTCGCCAAGTCGATAGCGAATATCGAAAGCCTCACTTCCGAGAAAGCCTCTTTGTATCAAAACCTCATCCAGACCCTCCCCTCTATTTCCAGCCCGGAAAATCTTCTTGTGGACTATAATGCCATCACGGACTCTTTCTGCCACGCGCAGATGGGTGGAATTGTAGCGACCCGCAGCGTGATCCAGACCTTCATTGATATGCTACGCAGCACAAACCAGCCCGATCTATCCATCAGCGTTGGCCAGCACCTGCTAGACGCCCTCGACACGCTGGCCACTGCCAGCTCGATGATTGAGCAGATGGCTGAAATCCGTGAGCTGATTGCCTGCGCCTACGAAGCCAACGAGGACTTTGCTCTAGCGGCCAAAACCCTCGCCGAGATCCCCGTTGACACACCACAGCGCAAGCTTGCACCCGGGCCGCTGGCGGCTGTTTGGGTGCGTATCGTGCGCAACTACCTCGAGGTCAATGACACAGTCGCAGCCGACATGTACCTCGGCAAGCTGATCCACATCATGCATGCTGTCAACGACCCCGAGCTACTCCTGCATTATTCACTGTCATCAGCACGCGTGCTCGATGCCAGCCGACGATTCCCAGATGCTGCTGCACGTTATATGGAGGTCTCGGTGTCTCCGATCATTGCGGAGGAGGAGCGGCTGCACACGCTCTCCATGGCTATCAAGTGCGGCATTCTCGCCCCGGCCGGGCCTGAACGGACCAGTCTGCTCGGCCGGCTATACCGCGATGAACGCAGTAAGATGCTACCTGAGCACGCGATGCTGGAGAAAATGTTCTTGCAGCGCTTTATTGCGCCGGCCGAGATTGAGAGCTTCGCCAAGACGCTGCAGCCCCACCAACTAGCACTCACTGCTGATGGATCCACGGTGCTCGCGCGGGCTGTGGTTGAACATAATCTGCTAGGTGCATCACGGCTCTATGCCAACATTAGCTTTTCAGCTCTTGGCGAGCTGCTGCATCTGACACCCGAGCGGGCGGAGGCAACCACTGCACGCATGATTGAGCAGGGCCGCTTAGTCGGCAGCATCAACCAGCTGGATAGCCTAGTGGTGTTTGAGAAGGCGGAGCCGGCTACATTCAAGAAAGAGGATGACAGCGCAGTTCTCTCACACAAGGACAAGGGCCGTGCTACAGTTAGGAACAAGAAGCATATTAAGCAGTGGGACTCGAATATTCAGGGCTTGTCGGAGGAGATAGAGAACATCACAGACGCACTGCAGCAAAAGTTCCCAGTAAGTCATAGTCTCGCTATATAGCTATCGGCCTTACAATCGGTTTCGCAGACAGAGGAAATGTTACTAATATGGGTATGACAGGAATTTGTTGCAAGCAATCTTAAAGTCTAAGATGCATTGTGCAGGCTTTTTTTTTTTTTTTTTGATTGATTGATTCGTTGTTTACTTGTTTACTTTATTTTCTTCTTTTTGGACTGATAAGAAGAACTGGGCTTGCTTTTGTATCACACACACCTACGCACATGCACACAGTAACACTCTAACGATGATGTTTATCTTTCTTTAGGTTGGCCTTTGGCGCTAGGGAAATGGATTATGACAACTAAAGTGTCTACACATCGTCATACGGACACATGCACAAGAACAACCGTTGTCTAACACAGATGATAGATTTAGACACGTCAATTACAGCGTATTGAGATAGGCAAGGTTCCACATGATGGCAAATCTGGTGACAGAAATGCCTCTTGTAGCATCAGAAGACAAAAGAGAACAAGGAACAGTGGCAAAGTTGACTAATAACGAAGAGCTATATCTTCTGCCTATGCTATCCATTCATGTGCCCAAAACCACTCCTACAAGAGAAGCAAACAAGACATGCCTCCTTTCCAGGTCTCAAGGAGCACCGAGAAACACGAACAACATATCCAAGTAATGGAAGGAGAGGAATGAAGCAGAATAAGTCAATCCTAGCCCATTAGTATGCGAGCAAATAAAAAATGGGCGTCATATGCATTTTTTTCGTCATAGTCATCGCATGAAAAAGAAATTGAGGGGATGCAAGCGTAAAAAGAATAGATAAGGGGGGACAGGAAAAGAAAATTGAAGAGTAACCATAAGAAAAATAACGGCCAGAAAGCGAGGGTATAGTAACGTGGCACAGCAACAAGAGACGCCAAATCTAATAAGAAACACATAGAAAAAGAAAAAGAAAAAAGAGGAATAAAGACAATCAAAGCCGTTACGAGCATCATCTGAGCAGCAGGCTGGACGGCATCAGCCAATGTTAGGATATGTCTTTGCGATGTACCATGATGTAGCCCGAGTCCAAACGTCTTGCTGCAACACCAGGCTCATCCTCGGCTACAGCCACGTCCCAGCTACGCTTGGCCAGTCTCTTGGATCGCCGCACAGCTGTAATACCGCCGTTATGGACGTGTGAACGGCTGATAGAGCTTGCCGCGCCGCTTCGAGTAATACCATGACTGTGACTGCGCGCATGGCCATATGGGTGGTTTTGCGATGTAGTCTGATGTCGAAGGCTACCACCACGTACACTCGGTCGTGTTGGTGAAGGAGAGCTAAGGAAAATATGTCCATCGCCATCGTTCATGCGACTAGAGGTGTTAGGGAATGGAAAGTTGGCTGAGCCAAGTGAGTAAGTTGGGCTATCTGAGCCATTAGAAGAGGACGCTGGTGAGGAGAAAGAGGATGATGAGATGGCCTCTACAGTAGGTGCGACCAGACCAGGGTCTCCATGTGTTGGTGGGGGGATAGCTTGGATGTTGGGAAGAGCTAAAGTAGAAGCAATGGCAACGTGTATATCGCCAGGTTTTCGTGTATTTTTGTCGTTTGCTGAAACTGAAGCTGTGGACCGTACTGATGACGACGGTCGAATGTTGCATTGGCGTGTCGGCGTTAGTGTTTGTGGTGATGAAGGTATGGACACAGACGAAGCAGGGGCGGATGCGGTTTCGCGGTCACGTGCCTGCAGGCTCTTGAGGATGCGGATCAATTCGTCAGCAATGAAGCCGCCCATCCAGTCGTAGCCATCTTCGGTCAGGTGAAGGCCGTCATTCCAGTAGAGTTCTCTACTTTGGTCGTCGAGGCTATGGTAAGGGATTCTAGTGTGGAGGTCGAAAGCGTAGCTTTACAGCAAAGAGAATCCAGGTTAGCTAAGCACAGTCTAAATGGAACAAATAATTGGGACAAACAAGCAACTCACAAGCCTTCGGCGCGATGTTGCATAATAAGACGATTTACTTCATCGCGTCGTTGTACCTCGTCTGGCGTGCTAAGTTGAGCTTCGGGGATAGTGAGAGCCAGCACGTTTTTGCCTTTTGACAAAGGCACGGCCCAGATTTCTTGAAGGCTTTTGTATATATCCTGTGGCAAGGTGCCGTGGGCGATGTCACTAAGATAGTACATTAGCACACGGATTTTCTTTTACCTTTTCTTTTTTTTTTTTTTTTTGGTTAGGCAGACGCCAGGAGAACATACCTGGTGCCGCCAAGGACGATAGTCCAGTCGTATGTTACTTCACTCCCTGAAATGTATGTTAGTAAAGTGGCTATAGAACGGTGCATGTACTGTGCTAGGGAAGCAAGGTAAAGAACATCAAAAAGGGTCGGATCCGAAAGCAGGCCCTTACATCTCAGGTTCATCCGTGATCTAAACATGCCATCGACAACGAAATCGTCAGGCTGGCCGTCAGTATCAACACTGACGTCTAGCCGAGGAAACTCATCGCCGAGCATCAGATACAGATTCCCGCTGTATGGGTGGGCGCCAGCTCCAAGGTCAAAGTACCCTGAAGTGAGAGAGTCGCCCAAACATAAAACACGGAATGATTTGTGGGGGGGACACGGAAACGGCAGGTCAGTCTGGCCGTGTCGCCGGGGAGCAGTCCCGGGGAGAGTGGTGAACATGGTGGGCGGTAGACGGCAGGTTGGTAGGTAGATGGAGGATGTGAGCGTAGTATGCAGGTAGATGCAAGGCAAGACGAAGTAGTAGTGGAAAAAGTAGGAGGGTAGTACTGGAGTGGGTGCTATGTGAATTTATGGTACGGATGATTGGTTGTTTTTAGTAGAAGTGGTGTTTATAGCGAGATCGAAGTTGAATATGGATTTTGAATTACAGAACACCGCTGATGCAAAGCGGGAGAAGAATAGAGAGGCCGTCGGGTAGTTAAGCCGGTGAGAGAATGCAAGTAAGCTGCAAGGCGTGAAGAAGTCCTGAAGGGTTTTCTAGTTGGCAGGGCTGATTTGGGTGGAAGAGGAGCCGTTTGGGCTAAGCAAGAATTTCCGGAGCAAGATTATGGAGATAAGACACCGAGTAAAAGCCGGCTTGGTGTCTTTCTGAGGCAAGTTATTTTGCAGTTTTCCAAAGAGGCTGATCGACAAGACTGCTAACACTCACGATCCAACGAATAAGCAAACAGCAGCACCTGATGGATCTAATGGCGGGGAGAGGGCAGACTGGAATTTCAAGTCCAGGTCGAGAAATTAGTGGATGGGGGGGGGGGGAGAGACAAGCAGAAGGGTAGAATAGAGAGAGATCGGTGGTGCCGTGGTCTGAGCAAGCAACGATCTCTCCCTGGTCAATGGGCCAGTCTAGAACTTGGAAAGCAAATATGAGACTGAGGCCCCAGGAAGGAGTTGGATGGGAGAGAGAAAGAGTCTGGCTAATGTGGAAAAGCTAGTTTGTGGGTGGCGTTGTAGCGACAATGGTGTTTCTTGACAGCTGGACGCCCTGTATATTTTCTGTGTGTGTGTGTGTGTGTGCGTGCGTGTGGTGTTCAATGCTTCAATTCTTGGCTGCTGTATGTGGTTACCATATAGAGCCAGTCGTTGCCGTCGATATTACAAGGTTTGCATGTGTGAGTAGTGTGTGTGTGTGTGTGTGTTGCAAGCACAAACGACAAGAAGGAAGCTATGGTCAGATCGCGGCAGGATCACCGCGAGAACTGGAAGCAAAAGGCAGCAGTAGCGGCAAAGAAAAAGCAGCGACAAACGAAGAAACGTGATGGCCAGGAAGGGGTGAAACAGGAGGCCACGAAGAGAACGACTATCAGGTGGGTGTCCAGGCAGGCTCAAAAGCACAACATGACACTATTGTGCACAGTATAGAGATGGGCAAAGGAAAGGGAAACAGCTCGTGATGGAAAAGCCCTACAAAGAAGAAGAACAGGATGGGAAAAGGAGAGAGAGAAGAAAGAAAGGAGAGAAGAAAAAAGAAGATTGGGTATTGAAAGCGGGAAGCCAAACAGGGCCAGGCAAGGGAGGAGAAGAGGAAAAGACAAACCACCTCGAATCTAGATTTAGGCTGGGCGGGCAAGGAACATTTGTGTGCGTGGTACGGGTACGTTGGTACAAATAAAGTACACAAGTACACAGGTACATAAGCTACATGGCTATATTACTACTTGCTGCAAGTAAAATTCTAGCATGGCTGGCGCTTGCCTTGCCTGGTCTTAGTCCGGTCTGGTCTGGCCTCGGCCTGGCTGCCTTGGCTAGATTTAATAGCTTGTAGTAGTAGTAGGTACTAGCCGTCTGGTCTTTTCTTTTTTGTTCTTTGCCTGGGTGGCTTTTTTGGCTTTTTTTTCTTTTCTTTTCCCTCTTATTTTTAGAGTGAGGGAGGAGAAGAAGAGAACGAAGGCTAGGCTTCCTTCTGTCAGATTTGAGGCAAGCCAGGACCAGGGCTCTATGGGAAAATAAAAGGCGGCAAAGCACAATATGGGTAGCAAGTAGGAGACGAGACAGCAGCACGCCGCCAGACAACGACTAAGAATGACGAAATCAAGAGAGGGAGAGAGCGTGCGAGAGCAAGAGAGAGTGCGGGAAAGCGTGCGCGAGACGGGGAAAAGAGAAACAGCTAGAAGCAGGAATATAACAAAAAGAGGTGACCCCCCCCCCCCCCCCCCCGTCTTGGTGTATCATCACATACATGCATGCGTGCGTGCGTGAGTACATGCGCTGTAGGTGTGGGATACGGTGACTCTATGCTAAGATACCAAGAACCAAGATGCTAAATAAAATACACATTACATTGCTCATCTGCGAGTTGTTTTTGTCTGGCTGGCTGTTTCAACAGGCATGTTGGACAACAAAAGGAACACACGGCAAAGCCATGGAGCCCATTATGCTCCAGAGCATGGCGAATGTCACACGTCCTTCCCACCACTGGCTTTGTTGCTTTCTTTTTTGTTCTTCTTCTTCGTCGCTTCTTTTTTTAGACCAGAAAGAGAAAACTCCACCAATAGCAGAGGCAATAAACAAGGCAAGCACACGCAGTCAACGGGAAAAATAGCTGCGAGAAAAGAAACGCGGACGGGCTTTGTCTGTCTTGTTCTCTCTCGCGTCAAGAGCCTAGCCTAGCCCCTTCAGCCCGGTCTCAGTCCCAGCCAACCAAACGCTGTTTTTTGGCTGCGCTCGCTGCTCTTCACGCCCATCGTCCCAAACCTCCTGCTAGCAATTTTGTTGTATGCCACATTCTGGAACCTGGGCTAGACCCGGTCTGGCCCATCTGTGCACTGCACTTCACAGCCCCTGCCCTTTCGTGTTGTCTTCCCTTGTCCCTGCAGCTTTCCAGCTTCCAGCTTCCAGTTTGCTGCATAGTTTTCCGCTTTTCCATTGCCCATCGCCCATTTGATCGACAATTCAGGGCGTCTGTCTCTTGTCTCTGGTGCATCAGCTCTCATGACTAGAAATAAAAGCGCGAAAAAGAGGCCTAAAAATTGATATAAATTTGATTTCACCTCAAATGTTTCACTACCTCTCCTCTGGCAATGCAGGTGTTCTAGCCTTCTATAGTGGACCGGCGGAGCAGTGAGGCCGAGACCCACTATAACATCATATTACCCTGCCAATGGCAAGAACAGCAAGACAACAGAACAAAGCCAGCCCAGCTCGTCATTCACACACCCCCCCCTCCCCCCACCCCCAAAAAAAACCAGACCGGCCGGTCTAGACCAAACCCACTTTTACGGGATTCTGTGGAGTTTTTGCTGGTGGCCCTCCTAGGGCAGTCTCTGCGTTATTAAGGTGGGGGTGGGGCTTGGCTTGATACAATTGATAAGGCTGGACTGGACTACATCTTCTAGCATGCCGACAAAAACTAGAGCCCGTGATGGGTGATGGGTGATAGGTGGTAGGCTATGGGCTTATGCAATGCGATGCGATCGACTTCTTTTCTCTCCTCACTCTCTTCTCTTGACTTCTCTACTTCCCTTCTTCCCTTCCTCCATTCCCTCCCATTCTTGCCCCTCCCCTCCCTCCCCTCTGCTTCCATCTCGTTACATGCTCTCTACCTTGCAAAACTCCGGATTACTCACGGCAAAATACCGACAGCTCTCCAACACCACAACCAAAAGAAACGACCCAAGTTCCGTTCCCTCCTCCCGCCCAACTTAGGCGCAAGTTGACCCTTCTCCCCTCAAAACCTCGTATTGCCCGCTCTGTGCTGGGCCAGTAGCACCCAGTAGCACCCAGTAGACTAGGGAAGTATAACAAGAAAGCCTACCTACAAGACAACTTATACTTGCGACTCGTATGGATCCTGATATCTATCCTGTGCACATGCTACCAAGAATACCCTACTCAAAGCGCCCCCGAAAAAAAAAAGAAAATTAAAACTGTACCAATATCAATATCAATATCAGCAAAATCCGGCATGTGGTGTTATCCAAGTCTATGCATGCAACCTTTAGTCACAAGGTGGCTCGATTCAGGCTGCTACTGACCGGCTTATAGGCTTAAGCAACGCTAAACAGCCCCGTGTTGCTGCCCTAGACCCTCTGCCCTGCCTCCCTTGTCCATCTCGCAGTCCACTGCCCCTCCCTCTAGTCCGAATCCAAAAAGGCGCCACGGTTCTAGACCAATCTCTGTTGTCATGCATAAAACAAGCCATCCATCAATCACCCCATAGCATGAACACAAAACACCGTAACCAGCAACACAAATGCAACCATCATACCTATTCAAGGGCCTCCAAGGGTAGTAGATCGCCCGTCCCATCCATTTGCATCCACTGCCTGTATAATAACAACACTGGGTGCGCTGAACCCCTGCTCGGATAATTCTTGCCTCGTCCTATGTACCCTCTCTGCCTCTTTACACTGCTCCACCGCCCTCCTCTATCCTGTATTTCTTTGTGGGTTGATTTTCTTCTGTTCCCTTTCCTTGTTAGCACATTCCGAGCATGTTCTGTTCTCCCTTAACCCCAACCCTTGGCGTATGGAGGTGCAGCCTAACAAGCGCTACAGTTGCGCAGAAAAGCCGTCTCAGCAGTAGGCTTCTATTGATGACTGCCGAACAGTTTTTCTTTTTTTACTCTGTTTCGTTTTTTTCCCTCCCCCTTCTTTCACTTGTTGTCTCCTCTTTATTCTACTCCCGCCGAATAGAATTGTCTAGACCAACCAACAAGAGCCACTCTAATCTCATACGGCGGCCTCGGCTTCTTGATATCGATATCATAGGCGCGTTATAATATATAACGCCGTGACCTCCATAGTCACTCATGTTTCTGATTCCACCTTTTGAATGGCTCATGTTGGACGCACACCTTATCTCTTTCCTTGCCACAAACCTGGATCTGCTTGGGGGATCCGATTCCTTAGATGCTTTCCATCGGCGTTTCTTTTTCCCAGTTGCTTATTTCTTACCCCGTCGGAGCCGACGAGCTATCTCAAGCCGCCAACAATAAGAAAGAGAAAAAAAGGAGTTTTGAAATGTGCCTTGATCAAAACCGAGCGTGAAAACTAACCAAGAACTTGCATAGACCACCCAAAATCCGAATCTCCAGTTAGCAAAACGCGGGGAGGATAGGGAACAAACTTCTGTCCACTAAATCCTTTGGATACCAGTGGCCAAAGGGCCAAAGGGCCAAAGGGCCAGTAGCCTGCCTAGCTTCTAGAAGGATGCCAAAAATTAGATAAAACGCAATCAATTGGATTAAAAAAAGATGCAGCAAAAACAGCCAATTATCGTCGTCCGGCCAGCTCGACCATGCATGGGATGGTAAGACTCGGCGCTGGCCTTCGTCCTTTATAGCATTACATTCTCTTCATTCTCGTCTCATGTCTTGTACGGCCATTGGTATAGGCGTCGGCGTCAGGGCAAAATGAGGAGAACAGAGAATAGGGAAAATAAAATAGGAAGAGGGAGGGGGCGGCTCGGTCGTAGGTTGCAGCCCGGGAATAACGTTTTTCTTTTCACATAAAACTTGATATTCCCAATACCGTTGCTGTCTTTCTCTTCTTCATATTTCTCACGCTGTGTCTGACATATAACGCAGCATACAATTAAAGAATTTAATACTGGATTGGTGCGAACTCAGCTGACTATATTTGCTGCCATGTTTTTCCGCGAGTCGCCCCCAAAAAAGAAAATACTAAAAAAAAACCTAAGCTACCTCCCTCCTTCCTCGCTTTCCTGAACAAAAAAGAGTAAGTTTTGCAATGGCCAAAAACGCCTCCAAGCCGAAGTAGCATAGATGATGAGTAGAAAAAATGCCTTGCATATGTTGTCAAAATTGCAGCCGCCAATACCAGCCAGTGAATGTAGGGCAGCTCCTCTAAAAGCCCCCAAAGTTTAGGCGAAGTATTGAGTAGGTAGCCCTAACATATGAGGATATGTGTATATTTCCAGGGTTAGGTCTCAAAAGCTGCTGAATACGTAGTTCATCCATTTGTCTTCTATGATGCGGACGGTGTGATGATAGATGGGCATAGCAGTCATGTAGAGACTTCTAGTACCACGGGTGCATGATTCATATCTATGAACGGAGTATGGAGTATATCTAGTAGCGCAACTGGCGTGATGTAGCTGCCGTAACCGATAGTGTAACTTCAAGTCTAAGCTTGGTAGGCAGTGAAGATAGAAAACACAAACGAGAACAGGCCCTCCTTCAAGCTCTGCAAGCTACCAGCCAACGGCTTATTGTATAAACTGTTGTATGAGACCAACTCCCTACCGCCCCTTTATACGTAGCGGGGTAGCACCAGATCGCATCCGGAACCGCTAGTCGTTATACACACACAACACCGTCACCGCACTGCGGGAGAAGGGTACGCAGAGGGGGAAAGCGCGCCCACCCAAAAATACCGGACCCGTCTCCCAGAAATTTGCTTTTCTATTTCTTTCGTTCTTTCTTTTGTTTTCTTCATTTATCCGTCAAGCAGGCAGCGACAACGGCGGAGAGATATACTGTGCAACAGTAGCACAAGACCTCTATGCCTGCCTGCAAACATGTGGAACTGTGCATCGTTTTCGCTTGTAGAGCAAGATACAGCCAGTCATATGCATAAAAGCCATTCTTTTGGCATTAGTAAATAACCGGATGCAGTAAGTATGTGTATAAGTGTAGTGGATGTTTAATATGGCATCGGAGTTCTGAGAAGGCCATAGTGTCGTACAAGGAGTCAACAGTGTCACTTGGAAGCACAAACGCATCGATGCAGGCTCTAGACTTGGTAGCAGCAGGTAAATGACGAAATGGAAGCTCGCTTGTATACATGCTGCTCGTCTTTCGATTTTTGGATCCAAATATACACACCATTGTACTTGCACCGGCTTGTCGCGTCCGAGTCAGTCTACCGGAGCAGTGTGTAACCCTTATACAAGTAGATGCACAAACAACCCTGATACGAACAGCAGATCACGTGCAAAGAAGCCACAAATAACCCGCAGGATCGCAAACCCTTGCGAATGATCGACGACCAGCCAGCTGACTGCGAGCTAGGATTTGGCTTCTATTTCTCACCGGGCAAATTTCACGTTGCTTACGAAAGCGCTTGGACCTCCCCAGGAAAGTATGATCCTTGATGAGAGGTGTTTCAGGGTTTGTCTTTGCTCTCACACTAAATTTCTCGCTTCCTTAACTTCTGAGTGTTAGTATTACTATTATGAAGGGAGGTAGTTGAAAAGTAAGTTGGACGAAGGGCTGCCCCTTTTTTGCAATACGGGCTTCTAATATATATCATTCTGTAATTGTGTGTTTATTCTTCTTTCTTCTTCCATGGTATAGAGCAAAAATAATGAACCGGAAGGTAGAGACCGGACTCAGAAGAGAGTCACCTATGCATTGAGTTCAACCATAGTTTTAGTATGAAAGTTGACAGCAACCAAGAGACATAATTCAGAGACACACAAGCAACACGAGCAAAATGACTCGAAAATAAAGCCCAAAACGAACGGAAAGCAAAGGCCCTAAAGTTTTACGCCGTGAAGGTTTGAGGGAAGCGGGAGAATAAGAGACAGCATATAGTTTACGGACGGATCAGGGTTGACACCACACGGTAGCTACAACAACTCGAGTTTTATTAACCAACGATCTACCACCGTCAAAGCGTGATGACCCAGCACCCTTCTTCATAGCCCTGCCATTATAAGGGTGGTAGAAACGAAAGCTAGGTAGGCCTTGGGGTATATAGAAACAATTGTAATAGGTAGCAGAAAGCATCCCGAACTAGAAATTTTAGGTGGAAGAATGGAAGGTGAATGACGTTTGCCTGAACAAGGCGAGGCGAGGCGAGGTCATGGACAGCGGCGGAGCCCGGAAAATGGACTAGAAGGTAAACGCGAGTCGTGAAACAAAACAGAAGAGACGAAAGAGTTTTGTTATTGTGTTGCTGTTATACCGTTATTGTCGTGTGGCTATAGGAGTTGCTGCAGAGACAAAAAACATGACAGGAGAGCAAACAGAGTAAAACTCGGACCGAGCCAGCAGGGTCTCATAGAGGTAGGATAAGTTGGTTATGTAGCATATTTTGTGGGAATCATCAGAAGATCAACGGAGACGAAAACGACATGACTGGAAGGCTAGGAGGGGGCAGGGGAGTGGGAGAGTGGGAGAGCAGGAGCAGCAGGAGAGCAGCAGGAGAGCAGCAGGAGAGTAGCAGGAGAGCAACAGGAGAGCAGCAGTAAAGCGGGAGAGCATGAGAGTAGCAGGAGGGCAGCAGTAGAGCGGGAGAGCAGGAAAGAGGAAAGAAGGATCAAAGCAAAGGGTCCTATGAGGTATCAAATTTGAGAGTTTATTAGACTGTCAGGGCTACTGGCTACTATAGTGCAGCACGCTATATAGCACGGCAAATCCCCAATGCTCAGAGGAGCAGGAAAGGGAGGCAGCGAGGCAACAAGAAGGCCAGAGCGTTACAAGCGAAAGCCTCCTTCAAACCCCAGTAGTGTTTTACAGAGGGTTCATCGCCTCCTTTGTTAATGGCCCTCTTTGAGTTTTTTTTTTGTCTTCTCTTCCTCGAGCAAAAGAGGCCCGACAAGTATACAGGAACGACGGAAAAGAGCAAGAGAGCAAAGCAGAAGAAGTCAGAGACAAAGAGCCACGAAAAAAACGAGCATGTTGCTGTCTGTTGTTCTCTGGCTAGGCCAAGGGGAATTTCAGTCGGTACATCGGTACATCGGTACATCGGTACGTCGGTACGCTGGTACATCGATAGTAAATTTGGCCCAACTTACACATGCGAACAGCCAATGAAAAGTGGTCCGTGCTGCAAGGTACGTACTACTTTAAATGCATCTAAGTGCATCCGTATGTAAGTCGAGTCACTATGGGCAGCTAACTACCTACCTACCTTGTATCCTACGGCCAATCTACTTTGACAAACTACGATAGACAGAAAAGCCCGGCTGGCGGTTGCCCTGGGATTTGGCCTTGAGGAGCTTTCGCCCTGTTCTATTCAGAGGAGCGTGACTAAAATCAACGTTGGTGTTGGACTGGACCCTGAGATGTCCAGGCTCTGTCTGTTATATGCTTGCTCATCTATTGCAAGGTTGAATCTCGCATCGGCCAGGCTTGTTCTGTTTTCCGTAGCTTGAATAGATCGGTTCGGGTCTATGCTTGTGAAAGCATAGTCAGCTGCCAATTTCGCTGTTCACGATAGATTGTACAGATCGACCGGATCTTAGACTCTCTCTCTCTCTCTCTCTCTCTCTCTCTCCCTCCCTATTTCCCTCTCTCTCGCCTCAGTCTCGTCTTGGCCACCCGAAACAACCCAGACTTGCCATTTTCTACTTGTCCTCTGACCTGTCTGGCACACGGCCAAGCGTAGTTGAATCACATAATCATAGCCGAGATGCCATACCAAGACATCCCAAGCTCTAGCCTTTGCTCGCTTGCAAGTCTCAGATCGCTAGAACGTTTTCTTTTCATGGGCAGTATTCAGACTATTACCTATTTTCTTCAACGAGTAAGTAGCGAAAAAATAGCAAGGGCATCCAGTCCAAGTCAAAGTTGCCAAGTCGCTGGGACATGAAATATCCCGAGCCCAGTGAGGTAGAAAAAAAAAGTGGAAGGGGGAGAGGACAAGGGGGAGGAGGGGGGCCTTTGTTTCTATTTGCCCTAGAACAGTTAAGCTAAAAGCAACAGGAAACCGGCAAACCCAGGACAGGACGTACACACACAATTAACAAGCAGTGCAAAACAATGTGGTTTAAGGCTAGGTTCTGAGGGGAGGAGTAGAAGGAGGAGAACGTGGAACAATGAGAGGGGGGGGAAGGGTTGCGCTGGGCTGCGTTGTATTTCTATTTCAGCAGTGCTCGTTATTCTTTTCTTCTTTCCTTCTTTCTAACTTCTCTTAATTTTCCTTTTCCTTTGGCTTTCCTTATTGTATCTTCCTAATCTTCTTCCTTTCTTTACCTTCGTTTACTTACTCCTCTTTCTCCTCCGGATCTCCCTTTCTCCTCAACCTTCTGAGAAGGCATCATCGTCTCTTCTCTATTACTTGTTTATCTTTCTTCTATTTGTTTAATTCTCTGTTGTTGCTGCTTATTACGCCTTGGATTCGCCGTTTCCTACTCGTCCACTTAGCTGCTATCCTAATTTTTCCCTTCTCGTTGTCGATCGATATATATGCCTTTGATACCCCCCCCTGAGCCTTTAGTGTCATCTGCGGTCCTGCTTGCGCATCTTGATACAAAACAAGGCCCTCTGCAGCTTCCCCAACCCGCCTACACCCTTTGCAGACATTTACCGCCTTTTCTGTCTCGTACTCGCCGCTGCGTCTGGTGTTCGCTTGTGAAATAACATCTTCTTGCTTCTCTGTTTTTTTTCTTCACACGCCCTTTTTTCTCATCTTTCTCTCTCTGCCACGATGGCTATCACCGGTGTTCGTGACCGCACAATACTCGGTCCTTTGACAACCACCTTCACGCCTCCTGCCACATGCTCTAGTCTCTTTGGTGACTGCCCAACCTGCTTACAAGGTTGGCGGGCTCAGGTTTGCTTAGAGACAAAACAGATCGAGGACACCGGTTGCTGGCCTCCCACATCCGAAGGTGCCCAGAGTGCTACTCAACCACTCCAAGGATGGGGCTTCTATTCTCCCGGTATTGTGTGTCCCGCCGGCCACTATTCAGCATGCTCAGCAACCGCTGGCTCAACCAGTGGCTGGGAGGTTCAGTTTTCCATGCTGCCTGGCGAGACTGCTATCGGTTGCTGCCCTGAGTAAGTTCATTCTTGCAGGATATCTTCTCGACCCATACTAGCAAGCACAACTAACATTATTTCCTCCCAAATTTGTAGAGGATACAGCTGTACTGCGGATCTGGCCAACGGCGTTGCCCAGACTTGCATACAATACAATACTATGGGAACGCTATCGACACTCTCCTGCGACGGCGCATCGACGATTACCGGCTCTACTGTTTTGTCCAACTACGACTACTTCACTGGCTACGCCCCTCTTATCCAGATCAACTTCCGAGACGTCGATATCGGCAAAACTAGTAGTGCCACACAGACGATTACAAGTTCCAGCTCAAGCTCTGGTAGAGCATCTGTAAAGGCTACTGGCGTCGGCGTAGCTACCAACACCGATTCACCCATTATTGTCGCCGAGGGCGCCACCTCCGGTTCTAGCAACAACGGCCTGTCCACAAACGCTGTTATAGGGATTGCTGTTGCTGTTTCGCTTGGTGTTCTTCTCACAGCACTTATTGCCGGATGTTTACTACTGAGGCGGCGTCGCCGTCAACCTGGAGGCGCCATGGGTCCGCAAGAACTCGATGGCTCAGGGATGCATGTTGGTGGCTTTGGATCGAATGACAGTAGCCCTGTCTCTGCTGTATCGTCACATGCTATGGGCGGCGCGAAAATGCTGGAAATGAGCATGCCCCCATCAGCGTACCACATGAATACTGCTGATGCTGGCTACAACAATTACAGAGGCGCATATGAACCGTCAGCCAAGATGGTAACTGCACCAGCCATGGAACCCGTGGAAATGGAGGGTAGCCTGCCACCATATGTACATAACGGAAACATGGCTGAATTAGCAGTGGAACCGAGGTCGGCGGTATAGAACGGCGAGCTCACAGGCGAGGGGTGGAAAGAAGACATAGCGGCGGACTTTTTACTTTTTCTTTTCTTTTGTTTTCTATTTTCTCTTCTATTTTTCTACATGTTTTCTCTTTTACTTAAGAAAAGAGGTGGTAAGGGTCAGGAGCAAATTTATATGGTCGGGCAGCACTTGATTGATATTGAGCAGAGCAAATTTTATTATTTATATTTCTTTTCTTTTCCCACGATCAGCTCCCTAGGCAAGATGAGATAACCGGCTAATCGGCTTATGTCTAAAACGTAAAAGGCCAACAACAGCGGTAGTGCGTATAACTTCCGATACGGGGAATCAAGCCCCGGCCTTCTCGGCGACATATCCTAGCCCCTCCACCATGTCCGACTTGGTTGCGGAAATGATGTACTCCAAGGATTGGCTTTGCCCTCTTCGGCAGGTTCCGGGAAGACCTGAGAGTTAAGGCGGCCGTGTTTCCATCGCTTGTAGTACTTGTCAAAGTCTCTGTCTTCATTTCTGGCCGCCTGAGAACAACCCAATTCCATATTGGTAGGGGCCGTTTAGGCGACTTAGCTACGTAGGTGTCTAATAATTTGCTTTGTCTCGCCCGCTGCATCTTGGGTGATGCTTTGCTTTTGGGGAATGGGTTGCAGAGGTAGTATAGTATTCCTTTGTTGTCTAGAATGGGCTTGGATCTCTGGTGTCTCTATGAGCCGTGGCTCGTTTTGACGCCCCAAGAGCCCTAACTGCCTCATCGTTTGGCACTCCCATCTGAGTTTCCTGAACTTAAATGTTTTTAGCATTTACTTACCGGCTTTTGGCACGGGGGGAGGGGGGTAGGCACCGGCGGAACACAGCGGTTTTGTCCGTCCATATGCATGGTTGTTGCCGCATCGTCTAATATTCTTTTTTTCTGCTGGTGACCGGGAGTAGAGCTCCCTCAGCACCTTCTCATGGAGCCCTTCTCGACATCTCCTTCCTCCCCTTATTCGTTATTGCTCGTCCTGTCCCGAGGTTGACTGTGTCACCCTGGGCTGCCCTTGTCTAGAACCACCCCCTGTGGTATGTGGTGGCAGTGACCTGCCTCTCTGCGTGTCTTGGAGGTGGGATACCTTCGTGATGCCCGAACGGCTCGGCTCGGGCTTTGCTTGTTGTGTTTCCTGGATGAACCTCAGCTGCCACGTAGCCCGCTGGTAACGTGACATGTCGCTTTCGTGGTTTTAAGGAGCTTGTCCGCAAACTTTTGGCTCCATGGTCTAGGCCGTGCTTTGCAAGTCCACCGGCCGGTGGCCTCGTTGTTTTGGCTGGTTGCAAGCCCTGCATCTAAGTGGGCAGTTGTGTCCCCAGTGCTCGTGGTATTTGCCAAACTCTCCATCGCCCTACTGCAAGGCTGAAGCAATGTTCTGTTGCCAGTTTCTGGCATCTTAGCTTGGCCTGGGCATCGGCTAGCCCGTTGCCTTTGATGCCCATGTGTCCTGGGACCTACAGCACTCGGGCAAGCCTTCCAGATTTCCCGTCTTCCCAGGCTGACTTTTAGAGGAAACGTGAACCGACTTCGCAATGCAGCCGTCAAAAAAGCAGCACATGACAGGAAGCAATGGGTAAAGCAGAACGAATCCAGTTATCCAGGCACAGCCATATTTTCCCCAGTTCCTCCACGAGCTATCGCTCACTTAGTTGCCTCTAGTGCGCCAACAACCTCCGAATCTGTCACTTCCACCCACTTTCCCAGAGCCTTATGATCTACCTCCTGGGTAGCTCCGTCCTCGATGATAGCCCATCTTGTGTCCATCATGCACCCGTGTTGTCACTTGTATCTTTTGATTCGCCGAGGTACGCACTAAGTGTCCTTGATAGAGTATTCTCTACCTCTACCTGGCGTCGCTTTGCTTCCTCTTCCTTGCTAAGCCACGTTAAAGGCGGCATGTCAGGTCCTTCAAAGAGCGGCCTCAACCTAGTGTGGTTCTCCGTTTGCGCTGGCAGGAGCTTACGTAGCCTCTCCACCACCGGGCTGAAATTCGGCACTCTCAGAATGTGTCTATCATCTACTGTGTACCATCGTATGGCTACCCTCATTTTCTCATTCTCAAGGAGGAACAAACGCCACCGCGGGCTATTGTTATTGTATTTTCTCATGTCTACCTACTATTATTTGATTTGGGTTGATTTAAATATATTTAACGTCTACTGGAATCACCAAGATCAAACGACGCCGGATT